>JAITYT010000702.1:1588344-1606475 GCA_025433975.1 Liostenogaster flavolineata | reverse complement strand
TGTGTGTGTGTGTGCATCGAATATGTGCGCATATTAAACAGCGGATTAACCTTTGAGTACCATTGTGAGTTGCGACTTTAGTTTATACGTGGTTCTCGGGTTAAAAACGTATTTTTCTCCAAATCCATTATCATCCTCTCGTTATTAAAATATATACCGAGATACGTGGAAACGTCTAATCTCTTTTTGTAAGCAATCGGTCGATTCGCCCAAAAGTTTACTTCTGTATTCTACGTGATATTGTATATACAAATATACATATAGAAGTTTGATAGGCATATAATATATTATGGTAATGAAATTACTCGAATGATAAGGGATAATCGTCACAAGTGTCGTAAGATTTTTCTTTATCGAACGATGTATGTGCGTAACCACACCGAACATAAAAAAATTTACCAGAATCTCGCAGATACGATAGATATAATAAAATCCCGGTAATATTTCACAACGATCGTTCTTAACGAAGCAGCGCATTAAAAAGGATTGTTTCTACGTGACAATAGTGAAAAATCACGACGAACTAGACTCGCACCTTGTCGATGTCGATAATAAAAGTAAGATCGACTCTAAGAAAGGATGTACAAGCGATCATCCTTCCAACGGTCGCTCGTGCACCGCCATTGTCAAATAAAAGTCCAATTCTTAAAGGAAAATAAAAGAAGAATAAAGGAAGGCGCGTAATACTCACCTGATCCTTGTCCGTCTTGGTCGTCTTGCATGAAAGAACAAAGAAGAATTAGAAAATTAGCAGTCTGTCGTTAACGCCATGAGGGTCATATCACGGACAATATATCTTTTGTACGTTACGATTGTTTATACAAGTAATCCCTGCATAACACGGTACTTTTGTAGCACAAGTTCACTCTAACACGGCTCGAAAATTGGATAAAACCCTCGTACAACATGAAATTTATAAAAATCTTTTAACTAAAAGCAAGTGAACTAAAGTAATAGATTTTTTGGAAAAGAACATGGATTTGAAGATAATGCAAAAAAATGCTCAGAAGGTGAGGCTATCCTACCAAAAAGAAAACACACAAGGTTAATGATGATTAGTGAAAACAAAGAAAATATAGTTTAATTCATATTAATGTGTATTACTTTTTAAAATAATTGCTTTAATAATATACATTTATCTTAATTATGCAAATATAATACTATGTTTTTTAATTTTTGGGAGCTAATTCCCATTTTATACGGGGGTTACCTGTAATTTAAAAATGTTCTACGCTTTATTAAGACAGACGTTTCTTTGATAATTCTATAACTTTGTAGGAGCATCATTGGAAAATTTTTACGACCTTCAACGCGTTAGTAGTGACAACGAATGCATTTGGGAAGGACTAAAAATGACTACTTCTTTTTAGCCATTTTGTCGTTACCTTAGGTGTCGAAGTAGGAGCAGTCGATTTCTGCTCCTCTTGCTGAATATCATCGTTCGACTGCAGTTAAAATAATTAGTTTGAAAAAAGATATAATGAGTAAATGGGAAGCTGATAAGACTGATTAGTACTGTCGATGTAAAAAGAAACACGTACCTTTTCTTTTTCCATACTTAGTGTGGAAGCAGCTTGAAAACAAAAGAAGAAGAAAAATAAAGAGTGCAGTGTAAATTCGTACGAGGAAATATCGGGCCTGTAAAATCAGAAACGCTTCGGCCTGCCTTTATGCAAAGAGAGAAGGTCGCGTATTCACCACGGACATTCTCTCTCCCTCTCTCTCTTTCTTTGTTCGACGTATTCTCGTTGTTGAATTCTAACTTAAGTGGGGGAAAAAATACAAAATGTCACAATGTTCCTCGTAGCTCTCTCGAGTGAGTAATTCTCGTCTCTTTTCAAGTTTAACATCGACAATGCGATACAGAGACTACGATTCGGTATGGCTACCACCATTACGTACACGCACAAAATTATTATGACTGACGTTCGAAGAAATATCGAAAGTAGTGCTTATGGCAAAAATTCTGGAATCGATTGAATCGTATCAGTGAATTTATCTAAATACGCGAGACTAGAATCAGATCCGATCGTTATAAAAGCATTATGATGTACGTCGATAGATTACACCTCTCTGCATCGATATCTTGATACCAAAAAATCAGATCGATAACAGCAAAAATCATCGACATGACACGATGTTGGTCGAACTAGGTACTTACTTGCCTAGTTATAGAGAAAAGCACGATCACGAATCATTGTGGCATCACGAAGTTCTTCTCGAAAGAATCGCTAGTGATCGATACGTCGACAATGACACAAGATGCACAATTTGGTGAAATTAATGTTGCCATCGTCGTTGTCGCGTCGAGGAAAGATAAACTGATCTTTTCGTTCCTTGTTACGTTAATATTGCAGGTGAGTATCGTATACGACGTTATGTCGATTAAAAATCGTAGGGACGAAAATCAAGAACTTGCACACTCGAAATACGTAGAAGGCAAAAAATGAATGTAGGATTATAACTTTTCTTGAAATACCTACGTAAAAATATCGAATATTGCGTGAAGCTGGGATTTGAACTCGGGTTTTCGCGTGCGGTGCTCTAGTGTACTAAGTTACCTAATCCACAACGACTTCGATAGCGTTGTAGGTATTTTTACAACTTAATCCTAGCGTAAGACGTATCTCCATGTAAACTTCAAGACATTTACTGACATTTATAAACAAAGAATCACGAGGTAACAATATTTTAACGATTTTTACAGTGACAATAATAATTCAGTAATTTTTTTCCTCGTATATTTCATATCGTCGAAATTTGTTTTCATTCGTTATCTTGGAAGATTAAAATATATTCGAAGATTTACCTTATTACTTATTATTAGCTTTGGTTGGTTAAAGTAAAAATATTACGTAAATAAATATTCATATACATTCGTAACATAAGACATACTCCTTGAGAAAAATTTGTTATTCGATATCGTTTTTCCTTCACGCGAAATTATGTAATCCACTCTTGGTACAATAGATCGATACGCTCAGGCCTTTTGTACTGATACATTTCTTAAGTCGTACGAAAAGTTACGTAAAATTTGGTCTACGCTTAAGTCATCCGTCGTTTTTCTATTTTTTTTATTTAAAACAGAAGTAATAAAAAATGTTCTTATTTTGTCAAAGCTTCTCAGGATCGAAGACTTTCTTGCGAGTTATCAAACATCGAAGAGCAGATCGAATCGTACTTTGTCGGTATTACGTTCCTCGACTACCAATCGTGACGTAGTCGTAAAGAGGAGATCGACGTTTAAACGATTAAAGCGATGATACGTTCAAAACGGACGGGGAGCTTTCCTTGCCCTACCTCGAATAAATGACAACGCGCCACTTTACTACTCTAAGTAACACGCAAGTACCCTTAATCGTCAACTGCAACCACGTGATCGTAACGAAATGTTTTCCATCCAGATACAGTTACCCGCCCTCGTTGCAGAATTACAATGTGCACAAATCGGGATCGAAGGTCGTTTGACTAACAGTCGCTTCGAGATACTATTTTATATATATATTATTATATATATTATATTATATATATATAATTATATATATAACTCTGTATTTAAATGTAAAAGTATCGACTCTGTATTAAAATGCGTTAACGAGCTTTCGAGCGAAGCTTTACGTCATACATTGACTTTCTTTTATCGAACGAACATTGGCATAAGAGCGTCTCTTCTCGCCACACGAAGAGATCTTCTGTGAGTTTAGAATGATTAATACATATTCGAAGATAACGATTTCTATTCCTTTTTGTGGGATCTTAATGTCTGGACTCTGCAATAATACGCAGATCGTACGAAAGAAAGAAAGAAATATCGATAGACGCTCGTGATGCTGGATGTAACCGATAACTACGTCGAAGATCGATGTGTATTGAGACTAGCCAGGTCTACGTAACCCAGTTTTTCTCTATCTATATTTGTCCAGACGTATCTATTCTTTTGTAACGTTTGTTCCTACGCGGACTACGATGGAACTCTGGTGGCTGCTGCGTAACTTCGTCACGCGCTCCGCAACTCGAAGTTTTAAAGAATCGATCGACGATCGATCTATCACGCAACGAAGATCACAGATCGAATTGTCGAAGTAATCGAGCATATGAATAAAAGTGCGAACGCGAGGGAGTCGGACAGGGTGCCTCGTCACGCTTCCGTCAAGTAAATTTAGGCTATCATCGACATTATGTATTTATTGGCCTCGGTGCTGATCCGAAAGCGAACGCGAATAACGCTTGAGCCGCATATATTGTTGACCCATCGACGCCATGTTTTTGTTGTATTTTTATCATTGTACAACGAAGTCAAAATGTAAAACCGTAGATAATATTTTAAAAAGTTACGTGCCATGCGTATTGTTCTCGTTATCTCATTTCACATACGTAGATCGCGTTAAATTAACATATGTTAAAAGAAAGCAATTGTAACGAATGGCAAGCGTGATTCGATAAATTTTTATACGAAATTGAAGCGATGTTGTGAAATGTTACGTGAAATATATTGCGTCGCTTTATCAGGGGATTAAAACGTCGACTCAAGAGGAATAATCGGTACCTTTTTTTTAACTCTCGTGAAGTCGAACGATTAGAGAATATCGAAACCTATTATCTCGTGTCACGATGATTTAAAAGTTGTATGGTTATGTCGCGCGCGAAGTTAGATCCTCCTACGTACTTCGAGGAAGGAAGGCATTTGCAAACAGAAACACGATAGCGTCAATGTGTGGACTTTTGATCAACGAACTGACCCTCATCAGTTTTTCATTTGGTGCTCGTTTTTCACCGTCACGCAATCTGTTGAACTAAAAGGTACGTGCAAGAAGCGAAATACCGTACGAAAGTTTCTTCTCGAGACGGGCAAAAAAGTTTTTTATTGCATAACGATGCCAATTTATCATTAAAGATCGTATTAACTCTTGTTTCGTTATTAGACAAATTTAATACAGATAAGTTGTACGAAGTATCGCTTTCAATTTAAAATTGATTTCTATCGAATTCCATGCGTCGAAAGCGACGCGTTAAAAATTGTTCACGTTTTTTATCCCGTCATACGCCGATAATTGTCATTTAAAAAGTAAAATAAAGCTTGGATAAATTTATTATAAATGATGGAGTTTCGTAACTCGTAAGAAATACTGTCCGTTCTTACGTATAAAATGTATTTGATTGAAGATTATGCATCAACGAAACAATATTGTATATATGTGTAAAGAGATTGTCAAAAGTGACTTCATTGATTATGTTGTAAAACGAATTTTTTGTTGAGAAATAGCGTTACTACCGGATAAGAGAAAATAAATAATCGCAGGTCACTTCTTGAAGCTGTCCCTCGCTTCCAAATGGATCCAGAGGGACTCGCTTCGCTTCTAGCTAATTTTTTAAAAACGTCCTTTCGAACCGTGAAATAAAAAAAGATTATAAAATGAATTAAGATATTACTCTCTATCAACTCATTTCCAACAGATTCGATATCCTGCCTATATGAAGGCAAACAGTCGAGCAAAGGTCGCGCGAATAAAATTTCCGCCTCCTAAAAAATCTAAAAAGCCACATCCGTTGCTTCAACGATACAACGACGACGACAACGACGACGAGGCAAGGATGATGACATCCAGGTCTTAAAAACGTTAAATTTGGAAATTAATCACAGAGTCACGAAGAACTTGCAACATCATTGGGCGCGATAAGTCTTTAATGAGATGCCCAATCGTATCGTAACTAAAGTAGGACTGGCCAATATTTCGATAAGATTTATCATATTATTGTACGCTCTATCATACGTAAGAAAAATAGAGGAAAATACCGTGGAGAGAGAAGAGAGAAGACGAAAAAGAGGACAAGAAAAGAAAGATCCGATTGAATTTTATCAGACATTCAAGACGAAAATCATTGGCATTCGTCGTTGTAGAATCCATCTTTCGAGCCAAAATTTAATTCATTTTTACGACGTGCAAAAAAGCTCGTATTCTTTTCAAGGATAATATTTATACACACATCCAAGGAAACGAACGAACGTCTTCAAAGGTCACGACTGTATCGATCCACTTAAAACGATACATCACACCACGTCGATGCTTATTCGATCGACGAAAAAAGAACGACACGAACGATTCAAACTTTGAACTTTCCTTTTTAAAAACAGTCCTTTAAGTATTCCCGTTTTCTCTCTTCATTGACATCCATCCTCGCGAAGTACTCGCACGTTCACCCAAGCAAGCGTGCCAAATCCCAGCTAAACGAAAATTATCGCGTCATCTTTCCGGACTCGTCGTCGATCGCGTAATTCTCAAGGAAAAAAAAAATCGTTCACACTCGGAGAAGAAAGAAGAAAGGAGGCACAAAGGTAGAGCGACTCACCCCGATTTGATACGAGTTATAGACAGCGAGGGAATCTCGAGGGCTCCCGTTTGATCCTTTCTCGTTTATATCCTTAGGAACGGTATGGGAACGTCATCTGACCAGGCTAAATTTTCAGGCGCAGGCGCGCACACCTCGACGATGCTAGCTTCTCGATAAAATAAGATTGACGATCGGGAATTCAGGAGGCGGGAATAATGGATATCATAGTGATCTATGGTATATATAGATCTATAGTCTACAATATAATCTAGAAATCCCTTAGTTTTCAATCGGTCGATCAGCCTTTGAGGAGTACAACGAAATACGTACGTTAAATCTCAAGAACGAGAGGAAGGAAGCAGAGAACGATAAGTAAAATATACTTCCGACATCCACGCAGCATATCGAACTTAGCTCGTTTCCGCTCAAACATTACCTTTGCGTGTTTCTACAAGGTCGATCACATAAATGAATGATAACAATCGTGTTAATCGCGCTTGATTTTACATGACTTGATCTTCTTGATATTTATAAAAGAACTTATGCTTGAGTCTCTTTTTACGGCATCTTTTTGCTCATTTGTTTCACAGTTACACGATTTTTTTAGCACGTTAAAGCGAGACAGACGTCATCGCGATTTGGACACAACCATAGGCCGGAAGATTCCTAAGATTCCTAGCGATAAAGCGATGTTATTCCTGCAGTGAAAAACACGACGTATTATTTTTCTTTATTTTACCGAACACGTTACCTTTTTTTAACGTTCATCGAATGAAATGTTCCCAGTGAGTGCATCTCTGTTTAAAAATTCCGTTTAAAATTCGTTTAGTATTTTTATTTTTGAGCGATTACCTTACTCTAAGTAACGATTTATTTTATTGAAATTTTGGGTAAAAAAATCTTTCTTCTCTCAGAGAAGAGATTTGATTATTTAGGAGAGTTATAAGATAGCATTGCACGAAACCGGTGAATTGTCGGATATTTAAGCCATTGAGATTTATACTTTGTCGAAAGTCAATCTTTTCTCGATTCTGCATGATTGTTTTCCGCGGTACGGATTCATTGCGTATCGAAACGTCGATTGTTTAATACAATACAGGTGCGTGATCAACGAGTTTTCGCGTTTACTTAACAAATCGGCAACGATTCATGAATCGTCCTAATCCGTGATCGTAAGACGCAGTCGCTCGACGGAAAATACATCGAAAGTCTATCGTTCCCTTTATTCATACCGACTCTAATTTACTTATCACATTGATACGTCGCGCCGGAATATCGAGTTCGAGAACTCGTAATTCGGTAAAGATCGCGAATAGATTTGTCTTGGCCAAATAATATTCAAAGGCTTGCGAGGAGATACCGAATTACGTAATAGCGTAATCGAAACAAACATTTCTGCGATACGGACGGTGAACTCTCTATCGTACATTCGAGAGTAAGTTTCTTCTTATTTCTTAGAATTTTGCCGAGAAGTTGCTCGCAAGAAAATTCCTCGACGGTATTCCCCTGACTTTACGCAAAGATAGTCCGATAATGGGCTGGAAGAAAATCGTATCGTTACTTGAAATGACTCCGTCTTATCCGTGAACAAGGTGGCCACTGTGCAGCTGTGATTCGCTCGCGATCTCTTACACGACTGTACCGGGCCTGCATTCCTTTCGAGACACCCACGTTTGTTATTTTTTGTCGTTAATGTTATCGACGACAATCGTCCAACGAAAGCGACCACGTACGCAGAATATTCGCGTTCGGTCTAACGCGCGCCACGCAATTCCGCGCGATTTAATTGGTTTGACCCGTCGAATTCCCGTATGGAAAAAGAGCGATAGGAAAGATCAAGAACGCGATGACTTTTCAAACGATCGAATGGAAGGAAAAACTCAGGGAGAAAGTATTATCGCTTTACGAACCGTGATACACGACGGTGGTAAACTGGCTCCTGGTTTCAGTGATTTTGTACCGAGCCTGCGCCGCTTCGAGCGATTCTTATTTAGGACGTACACCTCGTACTAAATCGATATCTCGCGAGCTCAGGTATGCTCGATGTACGTCGAGTGCGCCGAGGCCCTATGCGAGGGTAGATATTCGTGAAATTTTTCGATATCGATTTAAAACAACTTAAAAGATATTTTATCTTTTGTGTCGTTACCAGTTTCGAGGAATCCTCCCTTCCGATCAGTTTTCTGACAAAATACGTAGGAAAAATTCGCTCGTTCCAGAACGAGAAGCAAGGAGGGTCCATTCCTCGCGCGGCAGCGTTCGTAAGATTAGTGGCGTGATCTCGATATTATCGTACGTTTGCACAAACGAACCTTAACCGCTAACGATAGCGTTACGATAAGGGAAAGGAGTTAATGGACTATTATGCGAAGTGTTAAACACGCTCGAAAAGATAAGATAAATCAAACGAGGTGCCTCGAGTATCTGTTAAGTGGAGTTTGCAGTGAAAGAAATGCCAAAATGATTTGTTAATCGGAAACTGTTAATACACGTGGACATTCCTGCCATTGGAGAAATGTCATTAAGGATAGCCAATAAACAGTTTTCTTTGTAATATTTTTTTATTAATGGGATGTGTACAGTGTTTTGTTGTACTATTGGAATGATTTGCCAATCTCTCTTTGTACTTTCTTAATATTTCCGTTATTACTTCAATGACCGTAGCTATACTCAAATCTTTGATCTCATCATCTCTCACATACCAAGGTGCATTTACGACTGTTCTAAGAACGATGGATTGTAACGATTCAATCTTCGCGATATGATTTTTGGGAGCCATATTCTGCAATTGAACTCCATATAAGTCCAAATAGATTTTATTACTGTTTGATATATAAGAAGTTTGTTTTCTGATGATAACTCAGCTTGTTTGTTGGTGTTTCTCTCCTTTTAGGCGTAGTTTGTTTAATTTTTTCGTTAATATGTTCCTTACGAGTAAGCTTTGAATCTAAACGTAGCTCTAAGTATTTGACTATTGTTGTTTCAAGTATGGTATGATGGTTTAGGAAGATAGGTAGCTTAGTGACATTTTTTAAAGTAAAAGTGATATGATTACATTTTTCCATATTTATTGAATTGTTCCATTTTTTTAACCACTATTCTAGTGTGTATATACGAGTTTGCAAGTATTGAGAGGCTATTGTAGGATCTTCGTATTGCTAGTACTGCAATATCCACTACAAATGTCAATAGCGTAGTGTCAGATATGGTAGGAATATCGGCTGTATAGAGGATGAAAAGAGTAAGTCCAAGGACACTGTCTTGAGCAACACGAGCATGCCAGGCTTTGTCGAACGATTTCTCAATATGCAGAAAAATAGCAGTACAGTATATTTTTCTGTTCGAAAGCTTCAATGATCTTGTCCGTAAGACGATTTACTCGATCGATCGTAGAGTGGTTTTTCTAAAAGCCAAACTGCCGTGATAAGATAAGATTTTTTTGTGCAATAATATTCTGCATTCTGTTTAGAATTATTGAGGATACATACTCCCCTTGACCAGGTAGAGCGTTGCCGTTCTTGCCGCTGTGCCTAATGGGGGGAAAAGCCTTGCTCGTCCTTCTACGAAATGGTCGTTGGTGTATATATATATGTTTTTTTATTCCAGCATGGCCTCAAAATGTTCCAACATCTTGAAGTTGACGATTATATTTTAATTTTCACTAAAATCGCAATTTAAATAGCGAATAGTCGCTACTATTAGCGCAGAGTATATTCGTCCACGCTAACTGGTTAAAGATAGCAATAATTTTATTTATTTGCTTAACGTGTGGTACGTTCGATATCTTGTGGATCAACAGAAATTGTTTCAGTACGACCAAGAAAAAATATACAGTAACACGTTAAAGAAATCGCTCTCGTGATAAAATCGTAGATTTCATTAATTTATCTCGTTCTACTAATTGAGGTACGAAACTGGGACGCGAACGATGATCAAACGTAAAAGAAAAGCGACTTTCGAAAATAGTCAACGAGAACGCAGCCTAGAATCCTGAAACTTGAAGGAAGAAATCATATGGAGCAAACACACATTTAATAGCTACGGAAAAAAACGTGAACTTTGTCAAGCAAGAATTTAAAGCTACGTAAGAAAGGACGCGTTGACTCGCCTCGTCGGAATTCGCACTGTTCTTAAGAAATTAGACAGGTTGGCACGCAATATGACGTACGAAAGCGTAATCATGCGGTTTAATCTGAAAGACGATCAGTTTCGTCTCGTGAATAAAATACGAGATTCGTCCTAAATTGCTCTTACAAATTTTTCGTTTCCCGTATCGTTGTTAACATCATCCGCTGTAATTCTGTCCGATCTTATTGAATGAATAATTCGATAAAATAATGTAATTTGTTCGTGGAGACGACGAGTTACCCTTCATCGAATCAAATATATTCTATTTCGCGAATGTAATAATTTATAAAAGAATGAGTACACGTGTATTCGAAATTAACAGTGCTTTTGCGCTTGCGTCATCCGTGCACGCGAGCTTCGTCGGAAGAAACGTTGCATCATGATCTTTCCAACTGTTTTTTCGAAGGCGTGTAAATAATCTTTGTACGGTCCGGCATCTTGGAAAGTACCCAAAGCGACAACGTATTTTCATTCAGTATTGAAAAATCGCGTACAAATAGATGTAATACATATACGTAGAAATTCGACTCGAGAATCAACGATATATGTATGCGCGACGTTGATGCGTGGGGTGGAAAGCAGAACGCTATAAATTTCACGCCAGAGAAAACTCACTCAATGCGTCGTCGCGTGACGTCACCAGTTTGACCTTAAATATAAGCAGACGATGGACAACGATCCTCTGAGATCGTCGTGACTCTCAAGAGAAACGTGTTCGCGTGGAAAACATATTTCTTCCGATATAACCTTTGAAATTACGTCTATATTTTTTCTATATGTATGTAAGCGTATGAAGCTTCGATCGTCGCACATCGTCGTAAATTATTTAGTAGAAACGCGAGTACATTCGAATCCTTGCTCAAAAACTGAGCGCGTTAGAAACGAATACCACGTAAAGATAAGGCGAATATTTGACGAAATTTAGGAAATTGCAATCACTCTTAAAATCGTGCAATCGTCAACCATCACGCGGCATACTCACCGAAACGACTGATTATGAAGGCCAAAGGCGCGTCGTCAAACGTAAAAGCAAAGCGAGCGAAGAATTTGGTCCAACCAAAAACAATTATCACGAATTGAAAAGGAATATCAATTTGAAAATTTGGGCCGTTTGTTTCAACCCTATCCGACACTCGCGTCGTAATTTCTGTTGATGATTGCGATAGTGGAGAGGTTATTCGCCACAGGTGGACATGCCTCCGCGCACACCCATCGTCTCGACCAATCAGGGAACGCGACGCGGTGAACAGCCGTCGTTCGTTGGTCGAGGCACGATCGAGTAGGTTCCTCATTGCGCTGTATAACGTCACTTCGAGTCGATCGTGAGACGACGTTGCGATTCATAGAATTATGAACGTGGAACTCTCCGGATTCGTGGAAATAAACGAGAAACGCCTCTCTTCGCGCATACCTCGTCTCTTACGTGCGATAATGCGCTGATCTTGGATCTTTGTAATATTGTGACGTAATCTACTTACGACTGGGTACTACGCAACAGAAGCTAAGATAGTGACACGAAACATCTGTTTTAAAAGAATGACGTGCATTTTAAGTCTGCAGTTCATTCGTCTAAAAAGGCAAATTATCGGAATTTTTGGGCGAAAACGAAAACAAACAGACGTAACACTTTCACTGTTATGGATGCGTATATGCGCCCGGCGAAAGCTGTCAGTGTGGCCTATTTCAAAACTTTAACATTGGCGAATAAACAGTATATATTGAAAACAAAAATTCTGGATAAAAAGTTTGGATTCTTTTTAGAGTAGACAAAATAATAGTAATAATATATATAATTATAACTATATATATAAACAAGTTTTTAGGCCCCAGCGATTACATCTGCAGGCTGCATACCGCTCATGCGAAGCACTTCAGGTTAGAACAGTTCGCAGTCAAAGGATTAAATTAGGAATTAATTCCCGATTAGCGCATCTTTTCTCATATGAATCGAGCATTCTTGGGCGATGATAACTGTCGTTACGAAGAAGTTAATTTTCGATAATTAATACGGAAGGATCATCTTTACGTCCAGTTAGAATTCGTATTATTTATATTATTTTTATAGAAAAGACAAAAGCATAGATAAGAGGAATATGTTGTGTGATCAGGAGAAGATTTACGTTTTATTTATACGAAGATCATTACAACGACGATGATTTACGTTCGATGTATGATTTTACGTCATATGACATTACATACTGATTTTCCGAACGATCCTAATCGCTTAATTATCGAGGATGCACACTGGGGGCATATTAATCGAATGCTTAGAATTTCATTGACTCGGGTCAAATGCGTATATACGTACGTACGTATATACGTATGTACTTGACCACGCGTATATTGCGTCACGTTAAGGAACTTTACCGATTGTCTCCATGACGAGTAAAAACATTCAAATAAAAGCGAAACAAACGTCAAATCTTATGATCTTACGATCGTCATGCTCGCATCGCTAAATAGTCTTTGATCTAATGGCAAAATAACGTTACACGATCGTTACGTATGAGGAAATTATCTTGTTTCTTGCAGAATATTTGCCTTTTGTGATCCTTCAGGAACGCTTAAACGTTTGAACAGAAGACAAAGTTGTTCGTAAAGTAATTTAAAACGATTAGGCTTTTTTAATTAGGATTAAGTTAATTGGTGCAAAGACGCGCGTATACCTGTTACGATTTATCGTGTTATACCATAATCGATCTTGTCTAATTTATGACGGTCGGAAACGTGTGACGACGCATCAACAACGACGACGGTTGAAGAGGTAACAGATATTACGTGAAATATCGCTATATCGGTCGAAATATCGAATCGAAGATGTAATATTCCCTTCGTTATCGCGCGTACCAAGAGTATGAATTTAAATCAACTCCCAGAGATCACTCGAAAATGTATTTGAGCGATGACGCGACTCTTTTAGTTGTTAAATACTAAATGAAAAAGAAATAAATCGAATAAAAGATAATTTTCATCAATAGTACGATGAATTTTAAAAAATTATCGTCTTGTTTACACTTAACTAAAAGGAGTGCTAATATGTTCTTTGCTTAGCGACTTCGAGCTCATTCTCCGTTGTTATTTTACCGTCATAATGACGATTATTGGTCGCGAAGGAGATCTGCTTTATCGACCATATTCGTGACGCAACTCAGTCACTCTATTTATACGCAAATACGATGTTTATCTTAACATTTAGTCGAAGCGCGAGATCGAACTGTTGTCAAACGAGTGAGTATCATCGATAAATTGTGGTCGTTTATATTTACATACGTATGAAATATGAGACTTCACTGCGGTAAGAAATATCATGTACTCGAAGGTACTGCCTTTTCCTGTTCGTAAGGAAGTAACTGAGATTCAAATACGAAGCATATTTTAAGAATCGCAACGATACATACAAGGTTAACTGGTTTCTCTTATTTCTTACGCGTAAACATATCTTTATACCTGCTATTCCGATCGAATGAGTAACAATCATGATTTACGTAAAGAAATTTAACGTTTCACTTATACGGGGGAAAAGAACGACGATCGATCTACACGTGGTCAACACGAACGACACGAGATGTCTGAATCGACGAACGTGCAGTCTTTCGACGATGTTAGATCTGAACGTGGCTTTGACTAACCACAATTTCGAAACTTCACTATAAATAAACTGTTTTTCTACTGACACGTGTTTTTCAATATGGACGATCTGCATCTGCTACGCGCGATACTCCATTAGCGCTAAATTAATCCGTAACTTATTTTCTTCGTGATTTTTTAAAAAATTTGTTCATCAAAGTACACTCTTTCTAGCCTCTTGGATTCTTTTTATAATCGTCGACCAATGCAACGATCAAAATACAGGATACAATTTGATGTCGATAAAAGAGAATATAAAAAGGAATTGTTTTTAATCAACTTTTTAAGTTATTAAATTTTCTATTGTAAGATAAAAAAAGGTTCGCATGAGAAATAAATCAAACACCAAGAAAATTCAAATATCGGTAAAGGACTAAATATCGTTTAAAGAGAAAAGAAAATGTACTTACCCTTTTAGCGGAAATAGGTATGGTAGTTTCACGCGTGTAAATCGGTACATCCAGATCACTCACGCTGCTACTAATACTAGGCGCCCTTGAATCATTCCTTCCACCTAAAGGGACGGTAAGGTGTGTTGGTCTCAACGGATGAGATTCAGCGATAAAACCCTCTCCGAAATCCTCGTCGTCTCGATCCATCTATCGAAATGATTGTCATGTCGTTTCAAAATAAATTATAGCTTTTTCGAAGCAGCGTACGATAGAAAAGTAAAAATTTACGTAGTCGTTATGATATCAAGCTTAAAAATTTACATAGTAACAATTTACATACAAACGAAACCATTGCATTTTAACAAAATAATGAAATAAAGTTGAAGAAACAACATTACAACTAATTCAAATAAAAAAGAAATGAAAAAAAATGTGTCATTTAACAATCAATTTGTCAAACGATTGATTTATTGACGCACGTTTTGATGATCTTGATAACTTTCATTTTACTGCGTCGTAGATGGCATACATAAAATTAGCACGCGAGCATGACAACGGTACGCTTTCCCTGTCAAGTATTTGGCTGATGATCAAGGATAGTAACCCGATGATAGCGTGTTAACATTGCACCTCAGGTCCTACGATCATTCAGGAATGATCGAACACTCGAAAACAATGCTACATTAATTGTTATACCGCTACTAATTTAAGCGACAGCTTTGGCTATTGGATTTTGATTTATGATTCTTTCTTTAGCTTGGAAAGAAATGTCTCTTGATTTATGATATATCCGTGTAAGCATTTGATTTCAGTCGAATAAAGTGAGCAATCGTTCTTTGCCGAACATGATGCGCTTCAAGGATCCATATACATAAAACTAAATATTTATTAATATCGATTTCTTATTGAAAATGAATGACTCGGTAAACGATACCTCGCAACATTGCGAATTTATAAATGTAAAATCTTTAATTTCTGTAAGATAATGATAATAATCCAAACGAACTAATCATGTAACTAATTTTGATCAATTACCGAAACATTCGAATATCAACGAAAAAAAAAAATTGTTACGGATGTAAAGAGCAGATGCAACAAGAATGGCAATAATTTTCGAGAATATTCTGTCTAGTTTGAGCTACCGTATATCAAAATAATCTTTCGTATATTCTATCCTTTTTAAAATTCAAAACATTACGCCTTACTAATGAAACAGACGAATTTTCTCAATTTGGAACATGATTGAAGACACGCAAGAAAAATATCTAGATTTAACAAAATTCGTTAAACGATAAAATATAGTTCCAATTCGATTAAATTAATAGCACCTTAGGATGATGATCAGAAATTAGCATAGCGTTGGTAATTGGAATTAAATTAGTCATGAGAAAGATGTAGGTGTCTGGATCTTCTATACAGCCTTTATATTACCTCCCTTAAGAATTTATTAAAACTTTGGATGATCACCTATAACGACGACGGCAGTGACAATGATAACGATGAGGACGACCAACCGACGGCTCCTGTTCTGCACGTAAATCCAAAACGCACGGGCTAGATTGCTTCGGCGGGAAGCTTCGATAGGACGCAAGAAATATTTAAAAAACGAGATACTTTAGAATTGAATAATCACATAAACAAAAAATCGTGAGCACCCGTATAGCCGGGGTGTGCTCTTGAGACTGAGCTAAAGGACGGACCAAGTCAAGACGTCGTTGTCGTCGTAGTCGTAGTTGTAGTCACAGTCGTATTCAACGAGCTTAGATGCGGCCTCTGGCTAGATTTAATTTTAACGCGTACGCTGCCAGACGAGCCTCCGTTTTGCTATACCTACAAATGCGCCTAGGCGTATCTACTTTCCTAGGTCTTGGTAAAGCTCCGCAAGCCCCTGAATCTCCGCTGGATCCTTTGCGTTTCCATAGATGCATCAATTGATTCCTACAAAGACACGCAATTTGCTTCACTTAACCTATGAAATGGAGTACACTGGATCGTGCCATCGATGGATACGTCTGCGCTGATCGTTGTGAAGTGCCGTTATCTCAATATTCTATAACCTACAAGATGCACTCTTCGGTTGGTGCGAGATTACGCTTATGGTCGTTGAAAATTCCAATCGAAAGGGTAACGAGAAAAATTTTAAAAATACTTATATTATATTATTATATAGCGATATTACGATCGAATAGATGTCGAGAAACGAATATAGTGTATCACGATACGTGTAAATACACGAATATCTGCAACGCGATATCTCAATATACGACAATATTTATCAAATCATTTTGAATCATAGTGTTTCATACTACGTATCTATCTAATAAAAGTCGAACAATGTACGTATTAGACACGTTTGATGTTTTTTGTTATCTTTTTACTGATTATGATCGGTTATATATAATGTATAAATGTATTTTTTCTCTCTCTAGATATAATCACAAAAAATAATTTATTTAAAACGTATAATCTCGAATGAAACTGAACAATATAATAATTTAATAGATTTTTCGAAATAGTGAGCAAATATATACGAGTATAATATCAGTAGCTATGTTGATATGTCTATTTGTGAATAACAGATATATTCTGTTTATGTATCCATGCCACTTGCAAAAATCCTGTTCTACTCAATGGGGTTGTAACGATTTTAACGAGAGATATTTTCATAGAACACCTTACACTTCGTGTCGTGGCTTCTTTTAACGTTCCAATAAAAAACATTCCAAGGAATGTTGAAAACAATAATGGATCCACGAGATAAAAAAAAAGAAAATAAGAACAATTTTACAAAACTATAAAATTTAAATTATATTGTGCGATAAGTACGCACATATTATAAACTTCTTCTTTCTGTAATATTAATGTATTATTATGTTACTTATTTTATAGAACGTTTTTTGTGAATTTCAATATTCGCAAATTCTGCAAAACGCAGTTCGATATATTGTTTCTATTGG
The DNA here is from genome assembly GCA_025433975.1 of Liostenogaster flavolineata. Classification (NCBI taxonomy): domain Eukaryota; kingdom Metazoa; phylum Arthropoda; class Insecta; order Hymenoptera; family Vespidae; genus Liostenogaster; species Liostenogaster flavolineata. The sequence goes on along the minus strand of JAITYT010000702.1, from coordinate 1,589,041 downwards.
TTTTTGATATAAAATTGAAACACTTATTTTACAAGTGTTATCAAGAAGTAAAATGATTAAGACGAAATAATTAGTATTTAATATTTTTATTAATAGTTTTGGGCGCAACCAAGATCCCTAAACTGAGTTTACAGATTAGCCATTTCTGAGTGATCTTTAATACTATTTGGAAAATCGAAGGAGTAGTTGTAGATTACAATTATTCGCGATTCAACATGCGACTAGATTGCGTGTGCAGTGTGATACAACGAGTCGGACTGGTGGCGACACCTTGCGGAAAAGAACGAAACAGTTCCTTATTATTTGTATCTTATGCTATTTAAATACATATTGAAATATTGATTAAATTATTTTATTTTGTAGACTAAATTCTCATCACATTTTGATTTACTCACGAGATAAATATAGATATTTTTAAATAAAATTATGTGTATTTAAATAATAAATATTAAATCATCAGTTATATAATTGATAATAAATTTATATAGAAGTTTTATAACAGTATATTGTCTTTCATGATTTATTGATATTTTTTCACGATTAACACATTGATCACTGTCATATTTAAACGATCCATATTTTAGTGACGCTTAGCCATTCGAAAAATTGTTGTCGGTTATCTTTAGAAAACGATTTTATTTTCTTATATAAGCTTGATACAGTAGCGGCTACCTTATTTATTTTTACTTCTATGTTA
>JAITYT010000702.1:1566385-1584409 GCA_025433975.1 Liostenogaster flavolineata | reverse complement strand
TTTTTTTTTGTTTTATACATATTTTGCTTCTTCCAATTTTTCTATCTCAAGTTTCTATTAATACTTCGTATTTAATATACTCTTAAATAGGTACTTGATTAAAAATTATATAATATCTAATGTTTAATAGCTATATTATTAAATGCTGTTATTAAATATATTCAATGTTATTTAATAATATGTATCTATGTTAATCATATTTAATGCAATTAAATCAAATTTTTCATAGAGAAAATATAAGTACAAAATATAGACAGTTTCAGTTATGTATGCAATTTCTTTATTATTTCAGCTTTATTATATTTTAAATTTACAGTCGATACTTTCTCCGACCAATCTTCTCCTAACGGACATTTATTCATAACCGGCACATTTATAATTTCATCTTTATTTGTGATGATTCCAGTATTTGCAATCCATTTTTCCATGCCATTCCACGCTATCATTACACCATTATCAGTACATAATTTAGGTGGTGTTCTAACCAATTTATAATTCAATTCTGAACATAATTTAGAAAGCGTATCTGCTATGAAATTATTAGATGCAACACCTCCAGATATTACCTGTAATGTAATATACATTACAAATTAATAAAGAGAATTGTGAATAGTAAAAGTAATATAAAAAGCATACCAAAGTCCGCTTATCCGAAGGAATTAAATCAATGTAATTAAGAAATTCTATTGCTCTTTGTACTTTATTACACAGCTGTTCAACAATATTCAATTGAATGTCAGCACATAAATTATAAATGTCAGGGATAATCATATCAGCTGCGATATTATACAGTTTTTCTTGGTCAATAATGTATTTCATGTATTTAGTGAAGAACCCGGAAAAACTAAACTTGCAAGTATTTCGGAGTGTTACATTTGGAAATGAAATAATCCGTCTTAGATTTGATGTTTTCCTTGCTGCCATTTCTATAGCTTTTCCACCACTCATGTTACTAAACTCAGGAATATTTTGAAGTTTGAGCTTGCGTGCAATCTAAATAACAATTACTCTTTAATTTTTTGATACATATTTCATATGTGTAAATATTTAAATGATAATACATTTTTATTACTTTATCAAGAAGTTCACCAGGTGCATGATCTAGATGAGAACCAAGTAAATAAAATGTATCTACATTTTGAACTACTGCAAGTAAACAGTGACCTCCTGACATCAGAAGAACAAGATAAGGAAAATCTACCTAAAAAGATTTTTATGCAATATTTCTTTACGTTCCTTGTTAAGTTACGTTTAAAAATTTATCTTTTCGTACTTTTTCTACTAATCGTACTGTTAAAGCGTGAGCTTCCATATGATGTATAGGTATGAATGGTTTATTTCCGATGATAGAGAGGTATGTTCCAAATCTCTTCCCTATTTGTAATGATAATGGTAGACCAGGTTTTACAGTAGTTGCTATACCATCGATATCTCTTAATTTTAAGTTTGCCGACCTTAATGCACTTTCACATACATTTGTAATATTTTGTTGATGCATCTTACTTGCAAAATTAGGAATTACACCACCATATCTGAAAGTTATAATATCATATTATTTTTATTACAGATAGAAATGTATTGTAAATTTTAGGATGCTTTTGTTTATAATAACTTACTTCACAGTTACTTGCTGCTGAGAATGAATTGCTTCTCCTAATATGTTTCTATTATTGTCTACAATTCCACAACCAGTATCGTCACAACTAGTTTCAATTCCTAATATTATAGTCGGCTTATTACTAGAAAAATTTTGTCTAATATTCGATCCTATTATGGGAGATAATAATAAGTCTAAATACTTCGATCGATACTGCATTTTTCTTCCCAAAAGAGTATTAACTATTAAGATATAAAAACACTTATAAAATTTTTAAATATTATATTGTAATATGATATAATATGACTAATTAATAACAATTGTTTTATTTTACTTTATTTTATTTATATTTTTAACATTTTTCGTATCTTACACTTACGATGACACTTAAAGGTAGATTTCATTGTTAACATATATATGGTTGAAACACAATAACAGTTAATAAATAAATTACTTAAAAACGCTTATGTTAGTAGTATAAATAAATGTTTGGTTGAAAACAAGATATTTCGATATCTTCCACAAAAAATATAGTTTTTCAAAGGAGGACAGGTTAAAATGTCCATTGCTTGTAATCCGTACAATTAGAAAAGAATTTTTAAAATTCAAGAAAATCTTTTCCTATTTTACTTTTATTAAGTCATATCGGTCAAAAGAATAATAAAAGACTTTTGCTAGAAATTCTAAAAAGTTGCTATACAATTGAATCCTTTATATTACAATTATATATCGGAAATAATTAAGATAGTCTGAATAAATGACAATATATATAAAAAATTGTTATAATTTCTATTTAAAATTTGTTATTTTTATTTTATGATTTACACTTGATGTTTTTTTTATTGATTTATATTTTATGCATAAAACTGTATTAATTTTACATCGATATTTACAAAATTGTACTATCTACACATTTTACCGACCGATAATTAGGAAACACAATAGAATAATTTTTGCCTATATATGATATCCAACATGGCAACCTTGCAGAATTATAAACACACAGTGTGAATGTCATTTTCTAAAATTAATTGTATTGAAATAATAATAATAACAACAACGTATATATATATATTACATTACTATTTGTTTTACTGAATGATACTCTCGTTATTTTTAACTTTTTTTATCGTATAATAATAAAATTCATACAAAATAATAATTCCTACATTTTAAAACGATAATCTTTTACCGTTATTTAACATAATAAAATGTGATAATGAATTAAAAATTTAATATTAATTAAGTATTGTAAATATAAAAAAATAATAAATTTAAAAAAGCATTTCTATTTATTTTAATATCATCTTAAATTTTGATATTTGCATGCTTCTTCATGCTATTTAATATGGCAATTTTAAAATATTGTAATTGCAATACACGTTAAAATTATTTTAATTAAATTGATAACTGAAAAAATAAATTCATTCTTTCCTCATTTAATATGTCTAATTAACTTATTTTTCTAATAGTTTAATAAATTTTAAATTTGTATTGACTTTCTAATCACATAGTGACATATGTGTATATCGATTATACGCTTCGATATGATGAAGCTATAATATCGAAAGAAACGATCGATAGAAAGTAACGCAGCCATCGTAAGCTTTCTCTTGGAACGTAAGAAGGTGGATGCACCATGTCAGAACAGTAAGTGTGTATTTTCTGACAAACAAATTTTAAATGTCGTTTGTACATTTACTATTGTTTTTTAATTAATTTACTATCAGCTCGGACTTTATTATATCATACTTTGTCATTGAATGCGATAGCTTATTGTCATTTTTAGAACTACCGTATAGAGGTTATAATTACACTGGTAATAATGGCATTGTTGTATATTGTTACGTTAGGATTGTTATGTTACATTGTTGCATTAAAAAAAAGTTAATTACATTTGAAATCTACTTACAAATTGTTTTTTAATTGCATTATTACTGTATACTATAAATGAAATGTACTTGTTTAGTGATGATACTTTGTTGGATGAAGATCTTGGAGATGAAGAATATGACTTGGGCAATGATGAAGAAGAAGCCCTCCTAGCTGATGACTATGAAATAGAGAGGGTGAGCATTATGTTTGCTCATTACATTTGTATTAAATGAAACTATACTATCAATGTTTTTTTGTTAATGATAGCGATTAAATAATATAAAATACATCTTTGTAAGTATACATCCATTAAAATATGGTTAAATCTGTTGATTAAATTCTGCAAAAGAATGTTATGTACATGTCGTGATAAATGGTATAATCACATTAAACATTTTCTGATAACAGTACAATTTTGATAAAATGATAACACAAAGAGTGTCATTATTTAAGAATTATGAAAGTTAAAGTCAACTTAACACTAAACCTACCGATACTTCGTGTATACATATTCCTACTACAACTGGTCAAATGACTTGTCATTAAAACAACTTATATTTTTTAATATGCATTGAAGATAATCAAATTAATAGCGAAAAGTATAGCTTTTTTTTATTTAGAAGTAAATAATTTATATTTTGTACATACACATATGTGCACATTTTCCATATACATATTTTTTTACAATTTAAACAGATTCTATTAGTCTTATTGTCATTGCAATATCTTATGTGACGTGTTTTCTATTCATGTGAATCTGAACCAATAAATGCATATGCATATAACTTTGCAGTAGATAAGTCCCTCATAGATCTTAACACTCGAAATGCTTCTGTTTCTATGCACTTTTCAATATGTTTGATTGTATTATACCCAATAATCAGAAAAAATGCTGTCCTAACTTTACTTTCGTTTATTATTTAGCTAATAAATTAATATTTATTTACTATACCTATACTGTACGTTTACTATACCTTGTCGGGTCTGACATGTCTCTGAAAATATTATAAATCAGTGCTCTTTCAGGATTACAAATCCTTTCTTTATTTCTTGCCAAACAGTTCTGTTTATTGTATCGATTAATTCTTCCTCATTCTCACTTTCGAAATAAACCATAATTATTTTCCACATAATCATTTTTAATATCAAAAATCTCCCGAATAAAAATCTAATGACGTATTGGCCTCTATGAATTTCTTGACATTTTGGAGATGAATATTTAAAGGATAACATAAATACTAAAATATAAAAATGTAAATAAAAAAGGAAAAAAAATAAATAAAAGATAAAGTGTGAAACTTACTACAAAGTATTGTTGATCTTGTTTACTTTTTTGAATAAAAACGTATACAATATATAAAATAAGAATAAAATTCGAGAGAATATTATTATAAAAAGATATAAATCGTTCAACCAGTCAAATGACCAGTTGTAGTAGGTAAAACAGACAAATTTTTCGTAGAAAGAGCGAATATTGAAAAACTTATTAAACATCGTGAAAAATCATGAAGATTAAAGACGGTGCAATTATGTTATATATAGGAAATTCCAATCGAAATATTAAAAATGGTCATTTGACCAATCGTGGTAGGTTTAGTGGTAAATGAAATTTGTTATAGTTTACTTGTATCTAAAGAATGTATTATCTTAGAATATTGTAAATAAAATATACTTACTTTATGCAATTTAAAAAATTTATATTATCTGCATATTTATTGATATTGTCAAAACCACATGTTATTGGTTAAATACTTTATATGATATATTGTTATATTTAAAATATAAAGCATAAAGTTTGGATATTTAAACAAAGACTGCGCTTAATTCCATTGCTATGCATATTTTTAAAGATAATTTCTATCTTTGGTATTTTTACATCAATGCATAAATCAAACTGATGTAAAATAAATCATCATTAACTTTTTATATAGATAACATCTTGTACAATATTACTAATCAATAGGTGATATTTAATTCTATAATATGAAATCTTAAATTATTATTGAAATTAGGCAAAAATATGTAGATAATTCAAAGTTTATATCTTTAATGATATAAGCAATTACAGTTAAGTGTTTCATTATCTGTATCACACATGTAACAAACGTGATTATCATATTATCGTATCGTCGTGGTTGTCGTCGCGTCGTCACTTTCATTATCATCATTATCATAATCGTAATCACCACTACAATTATTACCAGTATCATTATCATCATCATTATGTACAAAAAAATCACTATTCTTTATTTTTTAATATCTTTCGTTAAAGATCATTATCGTTGAAGATGTACTAGTATGTACATTTATTATATAGTTTTGCATTATATATGCACTAAGCTATTTAACAAGTATAAAGTTTCAAAAAAAGGAATATTAGGACGTAAATTAAAAAATCTCAGTAGACATTAATATATAATGATAATAGGTACATGAGAAGTAATACAGTTGAAAAGAAATTTTAATATCACATAAATTATTTTTTGAATGTTTATTAACTTCACAATAAATCTATATGTAATAATTACATCTTATTTCGTTCTTATGTTTATTATATCATCAAATTAAATATATTGTATTATTAAATGTAATTTTGTGCTCAATTTAGTTTTATCCATGCTAAGTAAAATTATTGATTTCCAATTTAAAAAATAGTAAGTTTAAAATTTGCAAGATTTGTTTCATATGTTGCAATTTATTTGTATCATACTACATATATAACAATACTTTGTGGATTTCTGTTCTTCTGTTTTCTTCAAGTACCTTAAAAGATTGTTTATAAGACTCTTATTAATCGTCCAATAACTGCTGAAAATAACACATTTTGTATACTGTCTATATACATATTATTAATTCAAAGGCTCTCATTCCAGTAAAAATTGCTGAAGATATTAATTCTATTTTTATTGATTTCACAATGTAAAAAAATTAAAAGTGTACTATGTATCAGTATAAATTAAATTTAATCTGATATTTTTATTCGAATGAAAAATCTTATATTATGATGAATGATTTAATGTAAGAATATAACAGTAGGGATTAGCACTAATAGTGCAGCAGAATAAAGATTAGATACGTTACATTAATTCTTTTTCAAAACAGTCTGATATTTTCATAGTGGCTCTTATTGAAAAAAAATATACATATTTATACTTTTAAATATTTGTGAACAAGAGTTTCTTCTATATTTCCTTATATGTATACGATATTTTAAAATGTTTATAGCTAAACCAATATGACCTCATATTTATTATTTAAAAAGTACTTACATTAAGTTATTCTTTATATATACGAAACAAAATTACAGATACACTCTGTAATAGTCTTATATTATGCATAAAAAGTCTTAGAGTTAAGAGTCTTAATAGTAATGTATTTCATGCAACAATTCACACGACGCGATCATAATAAGTAGCAGTATGAAGTAAGTCAGTTACAAAATATAATCATATTATTTTTTAACATATTTATTAATAATTTTTACTTATTATTTAAAAGTAAATCATGTATATACACATATAGAAGTAAATAACTTATATCTTTCATACATAATTGATTGATAAACGAAAATGATTTTCATATAGTATTATTAAAATTAATAAATTACATTATTTCTGTATTCTGAAGTTTTTATTCTTTGATATAAATTTGTTAATACTGGAATATATCATACTGCTACATTTAAAATTATAATCTAATATATTTTGTTATGTACTTGTAATCGAAAATCCTCTTCTCAAAACATACTGTCATATTGTACAGTTTTTATCATTACAAATTATTAATTATATTGTACTATGATATTTATAAAATTGATGTTAGATAGGTATAGTGAACGCAATTCTTATGTTCACATACGTTAAATTTTTTATACCAAAAGTGTATTTTGCGGCTAAAACTTTACATTGATATACTTGTTAATAAGTGATATTGTTTATTTAAAAAAATATTTTTTAGTGTTTAAGATACCTGAGTGCAAAAAAAAACAATATATTAAAATATTTTAATTTACACTGATCAGGTAAAATGTAACTAAGACCTATTTACTATAAGAATATAGTATTTAAAATTATCTACGTAATTAAAATAATATATCATTAGTTGCTGATAGATTGTAATTAATGCAGCGACATATCGTATTTTCATTACAAATATTTGGCAATTTAATTCCCTGAGCAGCAGAATAGCTATAAGGGGGAAGAAGAAACAGATGATATACTGGACTTAGGAGTCACGGATGCACTGGACGACTTAGAAGGAGAGGATGAAAATATAGAGTTTAGTAAAAGCAAGACTGATATACATAATACAAATGATTTTTACAAAGATGGAGATCAACAAGAAGCTGAATCTACATATTATAAACAAGATGAAAATGTTGAATATAAAACAGAGCAAATTCATCAATATGAAGCAAATTCTGCGTGTGATAATATTAATGTATCTAATACTATTGGAAAAGGTGATCTACGAGAGAAGCTGCAGAAAAATATGCAGAAAATCTACATTGGGAATGGTCAAGGATTAGAAGATGATGACTGTGAAGAAGCAAAAGAAAGGCGAAATAGATTTCAAAATGAAAGAACTATAGTTTCGCCAAAAATGAATAATGATATTCCAGATACTTTGGAAAATGTAGTTACTTCTGAGTTATCAAAATCATCATTTAGAGGTCGAGGAAGAGGACGATGTTCAAGAGGAAGTAAGGGAGGAAGGTTTAATCCACAAAATAGTGGAAATTATAGTCCAAGGTATGCTAAATTTTCTTCTTGCATGCACTATCATTTTTTCAATTTTTTTGAGTTTAACTAATTATTTATTAATAATAATTATAGTACTGCTATACAATGAAATATAATGTACTGTTCGTACCATGGAAAAAGAAAGATACTTTATATATAATTAGTTTATAATTAATAAAATTTATTAAAGTACGAGACTTCCTTTCATATAAGCATATACTTTGTAATAATGCAGGTTTAGTGGTACACGTACTTCAACTTTTGATAATCAACAACCATCATGCAGACCACTGTTGCTAGAGACCAGACTACCATTTCTACTTGGAGTGCCAAACTATTTACAAAATCAACAAATCATGTGTCAGCAAAGTAATCTTCAAGTACAGACATTTCAACTTTTTTCTCCAAATAGTTCGCTACAAGGATCTTCACATTTTGTAGATAATAGACCACAATTTAATCCCAATCAATTTCAAGGCCCTGTGGGTCCAGGTGCAGTTGGTTCAAGGTTGGAATATGGACCTAGGGGTCCTATTGCAACTCCATTACAAGGACCAGCTTATAATTGTCCACCTAATCAACCACCTTATCTTCAAATTCAGCAAATGCCTTTCCAAGGTCCAGGAACACATATTCAGGATAATCATTCGCGTCATATGCCACCAAATCAAGGACCACTACTACATACAAATTCTAGTGGCTCTCTTCTTGGTAATCCAAGTCCAATGACTGCTGGGAATATAACACCAATGTTGACAAATAATCAATCATTGCCACCACTACAAGGAAATTCTGTATTACCCATGCAACCATTTCCACGACAACAAACACCTACTCAAGGGCCACCAATTCAAAACCATCCAAATTCACAGATACCTAGTCAATCTACTTTTGAAAACAGAGCACCTTTTCAAGAACAACATTTTGAAAATCGATCTGTGTATGAATCACGGCCCGCTTATCCAGATCAAGTATCTAATAATAGTCAATTTAACAATAACACTTTGTCAGTGACTCAGCAGCCATGTTCCAACATACCTAATGTACCTTTACCTCCAGGACACAAGATATTAATCAACCCTCATTTTAGAGGCACGGTTCAAGCAACAAATGACGGTATGATATTAATAAACTTAATAAAAATACAAACAAAATAATAGAATTGCTAAAACTGCTTAAGAGTATTTATTACAGTATCAATTATTTTATTTCTATTTAAACTAATTATTAATATTATTAAACTATATCGCACTTTAACTGTAAATATTAATGCAGAATATGAAAAACATATATTTTACATGCTTTTCCTATTACTGTCAATTTTATTCAATTTATTCTATTTTATAATTTTAAGCAGCAAGAGTATGGGATTCGGTTCAACATCAAATACCTGTGCAACCACAGATCTCTAATAATCAATTTAATCAAGCCCCAATGCCATATCAGAATCAAAATCCTTATAACCAACCTCAACAAAACTCACTGCAGTATCAGCAAAATTGTCAACAAAATAAAAGTGATGTAAGTAATTTGTGAGTATATACAATAAAACTCCCCTTAACACTGCTCTATTTAGCGTTAATACAATATAACGTGATTTTTTTTTAATTTTTAAATTTTGCATTGATTTGAAAGAAATTTGTAGTAGATTTTAAATGCAAGACGAAGTATTATAAGTGCGATGTTTTACTATCAACAATTGTGTTGAAGAAAAGAGAAAACAACAAACGACGTTAGATGACTTCTTAATGAATAACAAAAAGTATCAAATAAGGAAGAATTTTCTTCGCCACGGATATAAATTATTCGGATATTTTTTATTTTAATGAATAATTTATGAATACAAATCTATATATTTTTTTATTCATTATCCTATTTCATGTATTCCCATTATCGATGTGTTAAAATGACATCGTTTAACGTTGTTTCACTTTTCGCTTGGGTTCTTTAAAATTACCTATGTTATTAAAGAAGGTCTTACTGTACAAGATTGTGAAAAAAATTAATTTAAAATGTCTATTTATAGGATCCATATGCATATTTTTCTGATGTATGGCAGGAGAATAAGCCTCAAAAATCTCAAAGTATTAATTCAAGCAAACAATATTCTTTAGACAATAATTACAGTCGAGAAAGTGGCTATAGTGATTGTGGTAATAAATATAAATCAGACGCCCAATGGGAACAAAGGAGCAGTTATCAAGAAGTGAATATATTAATATTGGTTAATAGTAAAACCAAATAGTTATAGTAACTATTATTTCTTATTAATTACAGGAATACAAAGGAGTTCAACAAAATTATCGCGAAAGAGACTTATCTTCGCGTCCAAGGAATGAACATGTTCAAAAATCTCGTCCACCATCAAATGTGTATCGTGCAGATACTTATGATCAAAATCATGTACAGAAAAACAATAGTAGATCTATTACTACTCCTATACGCGGAATAAATCGATTACAACAAAAGAGAGTACTTGATAAAGGTCTGCATGATACAAGTCCTAAAAAAGTAAAACCTAATAACAGAAATTTACAAGAAGTTCAAACTGTGGCCACATTGAATGATATAATTGAAGAGAAAAAGGTAACATTTATGCTTAGTATTTAAAGAAAATATTATATTATATGGTAGAAGGAAGTATGCTTTGAGTACTCTTATAAAATTGAGGTCATATTACTTGTTTCATTGACAGAAGACTCCTCATTCAATGACTTTCGTAACCCCCTTTTTCTTTATACATTAATAATAAATATTTAAACAGCACTGGAAGACTCAGTTTCCTTCTAGATTTTTAAAAAAGCAAATAAAAGATCATATTTCTTAAAAAGAATTGAAATATAATATAAATTAAATTAGAGTTTTCTCTATATTATATCATCATTTATTTGTTTGGTATATACGTACTGTTCTTTTAACAATGTAATATATATGTATTCAAATTGTATTATATTAACGAATATGGTCAGTGATTGTTATAAGCGATATTAATTCAACAAAAACGAATAAACAATCACATTTATCACGAGATATGTAATAATACTGTTATTGCAGGATGAAGATAATGATCCAGAAATGCAAGAATACCGGAAAAAAATGGAAGAACAGAAACGTCTTCGAGAGAAGATATTACGTGAAAAGGAAAATAGAAGAAAAATGGCAGCAATGGAGAAGCAAAATGAAGAAGTAAAAGGCGAATCTAATGCTGCAATTAAGTGTAATCCTATTTCTAATGTTCTAACTTTTCACTTAAATATATCTTCTTTTTTTAATGAGCAATATTTTTTAGTTACAGAATCTGTACAGCAGGAAGGAAAACCAGTATCAGTTCTTATGGGTGTTGTAAAAGATGTTTTAACCAATAAAAATCGCCCTGGTATAGGTAGAGGACCTAATCGTCCTGTCAATATACAAACTGCAGAGGTATAACTCTAATTTATTATTTTATTCTATGTTTTAAGTAAGTATAATAAAAGAAATAATTGCAAATGAAAAATAATGTGATATTTAAAGAAAATATTTTATTGACAGAAAAAATAAGATTGTATGTAAAATATAATTATATACAATAATTTACAGAATTATAGAATCCATATTACTGTATGAAAAATTAATCATTTTTTTGTGTGAATTAATTAAAATGATAAAAATATATAAATCTTGGCGTATGAATTTATATATTTATAATATTTTATTCGCTATAATATATACATTCACTTATTAGAGTTATAATGCGATTGCAATAATAAAGATTAAAATTATTTAAAATTAAAATTTTATTTAATTAAATTATATTTTATTTATATTAATATATATTTTTATAAAATATAATTTTTGTTCGCTCGTTACAGTGATAAATTTTATAATTAATGATAACAAGTATCATTTCTAAAGACTTACTTGTATTCCACATGAATACACATATCTTTCTTTCCGACTTCATTGTAAATTTCCTCATTTATATTTTAGTAAACTATATTTCTTGACCATATATATATTTTCTTCCTCCAGACATTTCAATATTTATCTATATTTCCGTAATACATAAAAGTAATGACAAAAAGTCATTATTTATTCAAAATAATATATCAACATGAAAAGTATTGTAAACGATCTATTTCTTACTACAATATTACTAATATATTTTTCTTAATAATCCGCGTAATTTTAAATATGTAATAGAATATAATTAAAAATATGATGACAAATATTTTTGTTGTAGGTAACAGAGAGAGCACCTGGTACACGTATCGTTAGAACAATTCAAACCGTGCAACCAACCGATTCGTTAGATTCTGATCAAAATGAAAAATGTAACTCTGGTTTTGTTACTGGACCAATAAGTGAAAAAGCACCTGTAAGACAATTAAACCCTCAATATAATACTCGAAGAGTTGTCATACAGAAACCACTTACGAATTCACAAAAAGTTGCAACTACTATACAGAAAACTGTATCAAACTTACAAAAAGGACCAATTTCTGCACAAAATGTACATCTAAGAGCTACGCAACCTCCCTTATTAAAAAAATTATCAAATGTTGGGCAAAAAGTAATAAGCAACACTCAAAGAATTGCTACACCAAAAGTTGTTATTAATACACAAAACAATCAAAGGGTTGTACTTCAAAAAGTATTATTACAATCAAAAAAAGCACCAGAAGTGAAAACAAATACCGTGAAGTTAGAAAATATGGCAGCAAGTACTTCTGAAGCACAAATCAGACGTATGTGTCAAGGCATTGGAACCATTGAGGTGACTATCTTCACATGAAAATCTTTTTATTAGAACTTTAAAAGTACCTTTGTTTTGTACTATTAGATATTTTTGTACACTATATGTTTCTAGGAATACGATTCATATTTTTTTTACATTTTTCTTAATTACATTTATTAATATAAATTACTAATTCTATATTTCATTAGTGATCAATTATTTAAACTTTAATTCTGTTGCAGAACTTTAACAAAATAATTTGATCAATTTTTTATATCATTTTTTGACGATTCAATTTATAGAATATTTTTTGTTAGTTAAAATTTTCGTTATAAATTGCAGTATTTGCTATAAAAATTCAATGGAAATATTACATACAATCTATTAAAATACTCAAATAAAATACAAAGTACAATATTGTGCAATAAGTATAATAGATTAGAAAATTTGCAATTATAAATTATATATGATTGTATTATTTAAATTTAATAGCAATAATGTTCTTATAACAGTTATTTATACAAATTTAATTACCTCGACTGTTTTATGGAAGACTATATATTATATTGATAATGCAAGACGAACGAATGTATTAATTATTAACATAATTACATGATTAATAAATAACATGATTATAAAAGTAATAATAATATAAAACACTTGCTAAGCATAATATAAATGGTGATTTCTGCAGATTGAGATTCAATAGATCAAACAGATAATATCAATGTAATTTTCAAGCAAATCTAAATGTTCTGGAATATGATTGATAAAATTGCTTTATATGAAGTCAAATATATATTACAAAATTTAGTAGAAGTGTGGACAATTACATACATAACTAAAAATAACATGGTACTTTACCTTTGGATGTAATATAATTTGTATCTAATACATTTCATCTATATATATTTGTTATATTTTGTATTTCTTGAAATTTGTTTTTCTTTTAAAGAATGTAAAAGTACTTTGTTATTTATCTTTTTATAGTTCTGCTATAGTTAAATAAAATATTATTAACTATCATACCAAAAAGTTTTTTTTACGGGGTATTTAGAAAAGTTATATATTGTGTATATATATATATATATATATATATAAATTGCATTAAAACTTTATGTGTGTGTGTGTACATATATATATATATATATATATATATATATATGATAAGATAAATTGGAGTTTATATATTATGTTAAATAATATTGTTATATATTCAATGAATGTAAGTCTGTTACACAAATGATATTCATATTCGTTATGAAGTTTAATTTTTATATGATATAATATTTTTGATTTTGATTTAGAAAGATTTACAAAAGTTATGATTCAAGTATGTGTTTATTTTGTAAGCTTTTATATTTTGTTTCTCATTTATATCATATTATATATCTTATATCTTTTTCTAAATAAATGACGCCGTTATTAATTTAATAACAGTCTTATTTTATTATTCATGTTATAGAGCATACACATGGGCGAGGGTAATGCAACAATTGTGTTTAAGACACAATCCGCTGCCATGGTGTTTCACAAGAAATACCAGCGTAAAATGCTTGATTTATCGCTGATTACTGTTCGTCTTGTACCGCAAACGAGCATGAACAAAGCCACCACTTCAGTCGCGAAAAAGTCTTAAAGAAGACAACTTTATCTTCATCAGAATATCCTAAATAGCTTTAGTGTTAATTTACGTATGAATACAACCAGTAATGATTATATTTATACGCATCTTATCAATGTGCTCTATATGAATTGCCTTTTATGACATTAACACATATACATATGCATACGTGTGCGCCCATGTATGGCTGTGTATGTGTGCGTACCTATGTATGTATATAAATTCATATATGTACGTGCGTGTGTGCGCGTGCGTAAGTATGTTATATATGTATTTATATACGTATATATAAAAACTTGTAAAATTTGAAACATATTTGAAAAATTTAACAAGATATATTTTCAACTGGAAGAAAATATATATATACTAGATATTTGTATAATATTGTAAAATTATTATTGCAACATATGTCTGCAATTAATAAATTTAATTGTACATACAGTAAACAAAATGTACATTTTATATATATATGAGATTAAATTAACACGTTGTGTTAACAAAAAAATACGATATAATACATTAAAATGTAGACTTAATGTAATATGTTGAACATTTTATAGCACTTATGTTAAAACATTCGATATATAGTAAACATAAAGTAAATCTTCAATGATGTTAAAACATACAAATTAAATTCTTGGAGATAACCCTACGTTTAAGTAATTATTGCATATCTAATAGTACTGTGTAAAAAAATAAAATATTTAAATATACCATCAATCAAATACATTTAAAAGAATATTAAAATAAATGTGTATATGCACATGCTAAAAAACTATATGAATTGTCATAATATTAATATAATATAGACTATCTCAATCTTACCCACTGTTATATATAGACAGTGATGTAGTAAAATGTCATTTAACGAAACGAAGAAAAATGTTGTTATTATATAGAAACCTTATATTTAATAATAGAGTCCTACTCATTCCTTTAATGAATTATATAGTATTAGTTTAGTTAAGAATTTATTTTTACTATAATAATAATAATTATAATACAAAATCATGAAAAATTACATATATCTAATAAATTATAAATATTAGAAAGCAAAACACCAAAAAGGTAAGATAACATTTATTTTTAATTTATATAATATAGAATTTTATAGATATTTAAATTTTTAGGATTTTATATGCATATTAAATCTCAGTAGTGTTATATAAGGTAGTATAGATGCATATAGTACGTGACGTATTAAGTACGTACGTCATTACCTGCCATTTATTTTAACATTTGATACGTCATCAATTGATGCATTTGACCAATCCTGAGAGGTTCAAAGGGCTTAGATTCTGTATTCTTATAGTAGTGTTTATCGTTTACTAATCGCATTGAATTGCGATAGAAAAATATTAATATAGTGCCAATGCAAAAATGACTTCTGCAAAACTCGATTGGGGAAAATTTGCAGATGAACAAGAAAAGTTAGCAACAAAGGTATTATCTTGATACTCATAACACGCGTGTAACATGTCACCGGCGTAACCTTACTTTTTTTCATTTTTCAATATTCTATTTCAAATATAATCAAATATAATTTATGCCGACAATAAAATATCTCGGTATTCTTATATATTTTCTAAAACTTTTAATAATATCCGTATCTTTTAAATTTTTACTAAACATATATCTTTTACAGTAAATCATATATTGATAGAACTAACATATATTTTAAAAGTTGCATTGTCTATTTGTTTACATGTAGATAACAAGTTTAAACTTAGAGAAACCAAAACGTACAGAAACGAATGAAGCTACAGATTCTAAAAGTGACGATGGTGGTGAAGAGCAAATTTCACCTGCCGAAAAGTCGCTATTACAAAAAATCATAAGAAAAGGCTTAGTAGAAACAACAAAGGATATAGAGATTCAAAGAAAGGATCCATCATCACCATTGTACAGTATTAAAACATTTGAAGCTCTCCATCTGTTAGTATTTGTAATTCCATTTATATCTTGTAACATAAATAATAAAAAACAAATATATATACTTTTTACTAAATATATTTGATATTATAGAAAACCAGCTCTTTTAAAGGGAGTTTATGCAATGGGTTTCAATGCTCCCTCTAAGATTCAAGAAACAGCTTTACCAGCCTTACTTGCAGATCCGTAAGTTTAACATTATTGGCTATACAATATAGTAACTTTAAGTACATATAACAATGTACTATATATAATTATTGTAATATAAATTTATCAGACCTCAAAATATGATTGCGCAATCACAATCTGGAACTGGAAAAACTGCTGCATTTGTTCTTGCTATGCTCAGTAGAGTAGATCATACTAAGGATTACCCACAAGTTCTTTGTTTATCACCTACGTATGAATTAGCAATACAGACTGGTGAAGTAGCAGCAAAAATGTCAAGATTTTGTCCAGAAATAAAGCTAAAATTTGCTGTCAGAGGAGAGGAAAGTAATATATTTTATTTTTAAGTAAATTTACAACTATAAATAATTGTTTTAAATTAACTATAATATTTATAATTGTACATTAAATCATGTCAAAATTAAAAAATCATTAATTGATAAATTTATCATTTTCAGTTCCTCGTGGATCAAAAATTACGGATCATATTATTATTGGAACACCTGGGAAAGTTTTAGATTGGGCAGTGAAATTTAAGTTTTTTAATTTAAGCAAGATTTCAGTTTTTGTCCTAGATGAAGCCGATGTAATGATTGCAACGCAAGGTCATCAAGACCAGTGTATCCGCATTCATAAGTAATATAAAGGATATATGTAAATAAATAGCAAATTATTTAAACAAGTATCTTAACCAATCTAAATGTAAAATATTCGTAGGTTACTTCCACGAACCTGTCAAATGATGTTTTTCTCAGCGACATACGAAAGCGCAGTAATGCATTTCGCTGAAATTATAGTCAATAATCCTCTTATAATACGGTTAATGAAAGAAGAAGAAAGTCTAGATAATATCAAGCAATATTATGTTAGATGCAACAATTTGGATGAGAAGTATACAGCTATTACAAATATATATGGAGTAATAACAATAGGGCAAGCCATAATCTTCTGTCATGTATGTATTTTGTTCTTTTTTCATGTATTTCTTATTCTCTATTATAACATTATTTTAATACTTTTGTTACAGACTAGAAAAACAGCTGGTTGGTTAGCAGAGAAAATGACAAAGGATGGTCATGCTGTAGCAGTTTTGTCTGCTGATTTAACAGTAGAACAAAGAATTTCTGTCTTAGACAGATTTAGAGATGGTCTTGAAAAAGTCCTTATTACTACAAATGTATTAGCAAGAGGTAAGTTATTTGGAATTATTAAATTATAATCTAATAATCTAAATTATAAGATAATTAAAATTAAAATAAAATTAAAATAAATAAAAAATTAAAATTATAATCTAAATTATAATATAATAATTATACTCTTGAAGCTCATAATTATTCCATAGTGTCGACTCTGATATTGAACTAGATTT
>JAITYT010000702.1:1511353-1523188 GCA_025433975.1 Liostenogaster flavolineata | reverse complement strand
TTAATACTATTTATCAGCTCTGCGATGTTTTGTAACTTTCAACACATTCCCATTGGTCACCCTGTACATTCCAAAATTGTTGAATTCCTATTTGCTCCAACCTCTAAATCAATAATTCTTTCATCGTAGCGACAAATGAACATCTTTTTTCTTATTTCTCTTTCGAAAAGCAGGCATAAAATTGCTCGATGATACGCGCTCTTGGTTGAAAAAATCAACGTCGAGTTCGTAACGTGTTCCGATCGTTCACGATCAATCAGTAAACGCGACAATTTCGTCACGAAAATGTCGTCACTTCGGTGATTATTCCGTGTTATTATTCGTAAAGAAATAAGAAGGGAAAAAGCGAGGAAGGAAGAAAGTCGTTGTCAATGCGACACCGAGCGACACTTTATTGCCGGAGAACCGGGTGTTATCTGTAGAAAACATTTTTACATACAATCGTCTGTCTACGTAGGTACGGGTTTGTTAAGTAACCGCAGATCACCGTAATTCAAAAGAGAATAATAATCTTACGGCGACTGAATTATATAATTCTAAAGAGTGGTTCGATCACGAGGTAGGAGTCGCGTCGATTTCTTTCCGTGCGAAATTCGTACTTATTCGTACTTTGAGACGTACGCCCACGCGTATAGACACACCTGCTAAAAAAAATGTTCACGGTTTATTCACCGTGGCCTCAGAAGCGCGTATCTTTCTAGAAACGCTTGCGTTAAGGAAAGTCCATCGAGATAAGAAGTTGCGAGGTCGCGCTAGGATTCGTACGAACTTACGACGCTCGATACGACGAGATATTTTACATCGATTACAAAATTGTTCGATGTTCTCTTGAACTTATTCATTACTCGTTAACGCGTCCTAGATACCGCGAACGATCTAATATTTGTCGGCAGTGTCGGAGTTGGAGCTTCGTTCCTCGTCGGAGAAAATGCTTATTTAGGCTTGCAAGATCAAATATTTGGGTCCTGCGCAACGAGGGACTATTAACTATGTCAGGAACGACGATTATTCTTGGAAATCTTCTCGTCGAAGGACGGCGCTATTACGTTCGTACAATTCACCACTCACGCCTAAAATCACTCTATGGAAGTATTAGACGGTTCGAGCGCATTTTTATTTGGTATAGCGGTACTTAGGACGACACGTCGAACGAGGTCAGCGCGTCGCGTTAAATCGCACAGAACTTGTGTCACGCAAAATGATAAGACGCTCCTCGTCACGAGTGGCGGACGCGAACCTACGCGCGCTTTGTAGTCTTAGCCTTCTTCGAGAAGAAGGAGGATTTTTAGAATAAATTTCGATAAATCAATAGATTCAAGTATCCGGCATCTCCTTCACGACGTTTCACGGAGGCGGAAAGAGAGTCGCGTCGACACAAAATCGTTAACGCGTCTCTTGGGAAACATTCGAAGGGACAAATCGTATCGCTCGTGTGCTCCTTTCGAACGGACTGTTCGAACGATTTGCACAGAGTCGTAAAACGACGATGTAATTCTGTCGTAAAACAAAAGGTCGTAGCGCCGAGACGCGAAACGGAGATACTCGATCGATCTTTGCTCGTGGAACAGGAAGCGCGAAGAAATTCGGTAGTTTCTAAACGCTCGTTAAGAGACCCCCCTGGTTAAGCCATACATTACGATTCAATTTTAATTGGTCGTGGCGCTTTTTTAATTCGCCATTAAAATACTCATTTTGAATATCTCATTCCATGAAGTTGGAAATAAGATAAACGAGATAAACGAGGATCGATCGTCGTAAAATTTGCTTTACGGCTTAGGAGCGTATCCATTTTGAAAATAAACGTAGACAGGATCGGGAAAAAGGCAAGGGAGGGACCGAATGAAGGAGCGCTAAATTAACCTTCGATAATGGTAAAGCCCATTCGTGTATTCTTATTGATAATAATCTTCCGTCACGTAATGCGACTGACGAATCACCGTTGGATCGTTAACCCTCTTTTGACATGATTCGCGTCGCACGTTACAACATGACTTATTGTTAGTTCGCTGGGTGATGGGAAACTAGTTGGAAATTCGTCGGTACCGAATTCACGAATTTTTCGACTAAAATTGGAAGAAATTGCTAACTCGAACGACGTTACATTGGAGTTATGTTAAAGTTACGATTAAATTAAATAATTATTTCTTTCGAAGTATTCTTACGGTTTTCCTTGCTCGATCTCTTAGCACCTTTTTTAGCACTAGATATACCAACCGGCCAAAACAAGCGGTGTAACATTTGCTCATAAAATTTCTATTTTTTTCAAGATTATGCAAATTTTTATTTATACGTATTCGACAATTATTGGAAATAATTGCATTTATCGGTACCATTTTTGTCGATATATGTATGTGGTATACCTATTTATACCAACCGGTCAAAATGATCGGTTAGTCTGAGCGCGCGACGTTCTGTTTTTTTTTTTAGATTTTTTAAAATAAATTCTGAGTTCTGAATTTAAAAAAGAAGACGATGACTAGGGAAAAGTTTACGGATAGTTTGCAATTTATACGATTCGGTATGAGAAATAAGCGAAGTCAACGACTGAAAAGTGATAAATTTGTCTTGATCTCCAACGTTTAGAATTCTTCCAACGAAAATTCTCAAAACTGTTATATACTAGGACAAAATATTACTATCGATGAGCAATTGTTTCCAACCAAAGTCAGGCACAAATTTACCTAGTATATGCCTAACAAACCCAGTCAGTTTGGAATTAAATTTTGGTTTGCAACAGATTTGACTAGTAAATATATCATAAATAGCTTTGCATACTTAGGGAAAAATAAAAATAGACCACTATTGACATCACAGGCTTTAAAATTGTTAGAAAAGAATACGTCTTCGATTGGAATCATTTGTTCAAACAAAAAGGAATTACCATATGTTTCGAAAGAAAGAAAAAATAAATATTCTAATTTTTAAGTTTAATTTTTAAATCTAATAATTACATACCAACAGTATACAAAGCTAAACCAACTAAGAAAGTGTTTGTACTTAGTTCTAAGCACAATTGCGTAAAAATTGAAGAAAACGAAAAAAGCTGCCTGAAACCATCTCATTTTACATCAGTATTAATTTTGGTGTAAATATAATATAATGGACCAAATGTCTAAAAAATACACTATTAGGTCGGGATTTTGGGGTCGGCCTTTACAAGTATTTGTAGAGAGAAGATGTAGACGAAAATGTTGTCAAATTGGATCGTGCGATCAAAATAACGCCACAAATATCTGCGCTGGTTGCAAAAAATATGTTTGTGGTAAATGTACACAACAAAAATTTCAGTTTATATAAATAACGCCAAGGAATGTTAAAAATTAATATACAACTATAAATAGAAAATAAATATTTAATCGTGAATAATAAATATTTTATTTTAAAACATGATAATTCTAAACTTCATTTACTGCAAGTTGGTCATACAGCGTAATGTAAAGGAATAGTCTAATGCCGGTCCGCGGAGAACTGTATGGCGCGTAACATGTTAATGATACGCCACTATATTGATTTTTCTCTTGTAATTTTATTTTAACGCAATGATGAAATGTGCAGTAGGAAACATCGAACATCAATTTCAGCGTTAATGTTGGTTTAATACAGGCGACATAAAATATGGAGCGCGTTCTAAAGGTTGAATGCGAATCGGTGACGTCAGTGAGATGATAAACATAGCAAAGCAAGGTAATATCGTGCTTGTGGTTCTTGAAAAAATTACAAAAATTAATTTGATCGCGATTGCTACTAGTTGCACGATCGACCTTGCCCCTCTCTCTCTCTCTCTCTCTCTCTCTCTCAGTGCTCATCCTCGTGCCTACGTTGAGCACGAAATGCAAAAGTTTTTCAGATCCTCCCGTTGTCGACGGAACGGGTAAACCTACGCTCGTCGTTATTGCGAACGATGGTTTCGTAAGACCTTAACGGTTCTATCGTGTTATCATCGGCCTACCAAGTGTACGTATCTCGTTGATTAATACATCGTGCAGAAAGAAACGACAAGGACGCGCGATTCGTACGATCAGTGCTACGATCGATCGGACCCAGGAACTGACGCTTCGCCTGTCAGTTTTACCGAGATTTATCATCGTCTTGTAGCCGGTCATGAAGTTGGGAAGAAAATGATCGATTTTTTAACATTCTACGTATGAGATTTTCTTTCGTTTAAAAAGAAAAACAATGATCAATCGACAGTATCAATAACGTAAGACGTGAAAAATTCATACCAAGCTAGCGATATCAGTAGTTAGGTAAGTACCTACTTCAATCCGATTGATAAGAGTGAAATGAGTGAAATTTTCCTATTGGTAAAAGATAGAGAAGCAAGGAACGGATTTTCACGTTCGAACTTCTTCGGGTGAGTGTCCTTACCTCGTGAGTTCTTGCTTTACGCGATATCGAATGGAGACTTTTATCGATTCGATCCGGTAGAACACTTCCATACAGGTTTATTTCATAAATTCCATGTCGTCGATATAAATAACACGCCTCCTTTTCTTCCATTTGCCAATGAAAATGTCACGAACTGTGACTTTCCATTTTGCACAACGATTTATTTGGTTTTGAATGAGTCTTTCAACGAGTTTGAAGTGTGCTTCGAAATCAAACTCGATCTCGACGAAGAAAAAGTCTAATCAATGTAGTCGTAAAGAATAGTGAAAAGCGAGAGTAATTTTAAAGCAGTGACGCGCAAACGATGACGTTCACATAATTTCAAAGAAGTACGAAGTGGCGATAGGCCTGTGCAATTATCAACGGAGATACTAAGATCGTAAATACTACGTCGGGACGATTACCGACGAGATAACGAATGAGATAATATTTTTAAAGGATGTCGCGAACGACGTTAACTTATTCACGCAGTTGTTTATTTCGTGCCTGAAAATTGTGCATTGGATAATTTTCTACAATATCAAGGCGCGAAGCGTCGAGATAATTTGATAAATACTAAAAATCTGATAGAAGATGCAGCGTAAAAGTAAGAAATTTAAAATATTTAGTATCGACATCTGTCGATTGGTTATTAATTAGGTTTACAAAATTTAAAAAGAAAGGATCCTTTTAGCATGCGGACAGAGTTAGTTCGTACGCCACTGCCTCTGCGTATCTCTAATGCGTTATTATGTGCAAATGGCTTAACAATGTCGGTTATTGTTAAAATATCGAGAATATTGTTTTTCTTACAATAAGTAATATCAAGTTCTCGCGTGAAAAAGTCGTTTAGATATTAATTCTCTATATGGTTATTTTTAAACTTTGATCAATTTTAAATACGGTTGACGCTTAATGCAGCAGATTCATCGTTACTATGGTTATTATGGTCGCATTGTGACACTTCGTGTTTAGTCTCGATCTCGATAGCAGAATTTCTTATCGACGATAGCTTATATCCAGGATCATATTAGTTTTAATATCTCTTTGGAATTTTACCGCGAACTTATTCTTTCATTTTCTATTGTTTATTATATATATGAAAATTTATATCGAAAACATCGCACGACGTGGAAATGCCAATGGCAATTCAAAATACGATTCGATAAATACCAAATGCGTGCTTCGCAAAAAATAAAATTATAAAACTGCAAGCTAGTCTACTACGAAAGACTAACAAACTTAGAAAAACGAATAAACAGTCATATTTGTGATCTTCTCCGATGCAGACCGGATTAATTGGCAGGCCAGGATAAGGTATTCGCGTACCTCGGCATTGCTCTCCGCACGAAATTTCCCACGAAAACGCAGATAAATCGGCTTACAGAGGGTGAAAACACTCGCCTTTACTCTGCTTCGATCAATATCAAAATACGTTTCTCGAAAATGAAGTCGTAGATCGACTAGCTCCGCGAGAATATTCGTAGGACTCGAGAAGAAGGACAGAAATTCTCGCTGTATCCGGCTCATCGTTGTGCTTCGTCGTGGTAGCGTAGGAAAAAAAAGGGCGAGCTGACGGCAAGGACAAGAGAAGTCGCCTCGAGTGTCGCGAATTCTTCGCTTTCCAGCATGCTCGAAGGAAATAATCTAAATATAATCCTGAATACGGAAAAGACGGAATCCCCCCCGCTTAGAAAGAACCGGGAGACAGTCGTAACAGCGAGTCGCCCCACCACCGACGTTTCAAGATAATTCGGGCGCAACGCTCCAGTTTGGTTCCGCGATTCGTTCGAACGTCGTCGCGTTGTACTTATTCTCCGACCTTTTTGCCAACTCGTGACGTTTTTCGATCAGAGACGAGTGCATTTACGTTTCACGGAGACGATCCTAGATAATTCGCCAGGTAAAAGCGAAAAGACGCGAAAAGAAAGAAGGAAAAAGCATTTCCACGACGAAGGAGAATCCAACCGCGATTTTTCAACGGACGACTCATTCACGACAGATCGACCATAGGTAAACAAGATTAGATCGACTCGCCGAACCATTTCGATCTTGTGCCCAATCCACGTTCGATCTCGAGCACCTCTCGATCTCTAAGGGAGAAGGTAAGAGAATTTACTCGCTGTTCTTCTTCTAAAAAAAAGGAAGGAAAGAATGGAGGAAAGAAAAATTTCCCAAAGAATCGTAAAGGCATCCTCGTAGAAGATCCAACGGGAAGAGAACGTCGACGGAGTAGCTATCAATCGAAGAGCGAAAATTTCGAGTCGCGTTCTGGTTGATCGCCGATCGTAGTTCTCGCGCTCCACTAGAGCCAAACTAGTCAAGAGCGAGGATTTAGCGGGGCGTTTTCTCCGCGGTTGCGGGTAAATCGAGAAACAAAATCTATGCAAATTACGACGGAAACTGGAGAAAGGAGAGAGATCTCTCCGATGCAGAAGTCGTCTCGAGAAAATCGTCGAACAGCGAATTTTGCGAGGCGAGTCGAGCGGACGAGACCCGATCGAGGAACGGTGGTCGCGTTGAAGACGCGGCTTGTTTTATCGCGACTGCTGCGCTAGCGGTGCCGATGGCGGTTGTGCAAGGCGCGCGTGTGCGTGCAACGTAATACGGATATAATTGTTCGCGACGAGGAGTTGTATAATACGGTTTCCAGCGGTGATCCAGTCGTCGACGAAGCGTCGGACTGGCGGTCGCTTGGTCGCTGCCGAAGGCGATCAGCTCGCGAGTCGAAACGTCGCATCGACGGTATGCAGCCTGAAAAGAAGGTAGGAAGGAAGAAAGGAAGGTGACGGACGAGCGAGTAAAACCACTTCGAAATCACTGGCAAACGGGTCACGAACGCGCACGACCGACGATAATCGCCGAATGTTACGTAACGCGAGCACGAGGAAGGTGTGCGCTAGCGCGAGCGTAGATTTTTACCGCTTTTGCGTACGTCTATCCTGGCGTTCGCAGTGACGAGGGAGAATTTTACCGCACGGTCATCTTCCGCGTGATTCGGAGCGAAGTGGTGCATCGGAAGCCGACGGAAGGAAGAAAGCCAAAGAAGCCGATAGAAGGACGATGGCCAACTTCGAAGTTCGTTCGAAGTCGTAGGCTCGAATCGGTGCGCGTGACAAGATGAACGAAGTGAGGCAGGCTTGGTCGTCCTTCAGATCGTCCTCTAGGAGTTCAGCTAGCTTGAGATCGAGTTACGGCAACGGTCACGACAAGAACGACGGAGCCGACAACGGCAGCACCTGGTACGACGTGCCGGCACCCGTGATCGTTCATTGCCGCGAGTTTCGGGAAGATCGAAGAACGGAAAGCGACGCTCCGGTACCTCGGACTGATGCAACAAAGCCAGAGTCGACCATGGACGAAGTGACGAACGAGGCTCTGTACCAAAACAATGAGGAATTGCTCGCCAACAGAAAGGAAGTCCGCGTCCCTGGATCGTGGCCGTCTTCTCCCCCACCCCCACCTCCGCCTCCGCCTCTGCCTTCACCGATCGCTAGAACCGAGCAAGGGAATCGGGAGAAGAAGCACAGAACTAGCCTGGAACTGACAGCCTCGACCTCGGTGAAGACCAGCGCGGATGGAGTGCCCACGATCAGCTTTAGCTTCCTACGGGCCGAAGCGAAGTCCTCCTCGAACGTCGAGGACGACGTCCTTCAGGCGAAGGACTCAACGATGATCGACGCTCGACTGATCGAGAGCGACGAACTCTACGATTTACCCAGGAAGTCTCGGGAGAAGGAGGATACCGAGGAGAAGGAGTCTACCGTCGGTAAGGACATGGTCGCGGAGCCGGCGATGTCGTCGTCGTCGTCGTCTTCGACGGTGACTGCGACGGTGGAAACTCAAGAAGTGGCAAAGTCCACGGATCGAGATCGATCGAAGGAGTCTCTGGACTCGCGTCATCGATGCTCCAATGGCGGCGGTCGGGTGAACGTCGAGGCTGAGAGGAGGAGGGAACTGATGGCGGCTACCGCCGTAGTGGCGGCAACTCTGACGTCTACGACGATCCCTCCCGATCGTCGATACGAGGTGGGCAGATCAACGAGGTCCTTAAGGTCGAACGGGGATCATCATAGGAGGAGTCGCGACTCGCGCGACGTCGCGTCGATGTCGGACGGTTACTCGGACCCGGAGTGTCCCAATGACGATGACGCGGTTGCGAGGATCGACAAAGATCGATGTCGACGCATGCCCGGTCGTCCGATCGCCAAATCGCAAACCGCTAGGTTAGGTAAGGCATGGGGAAAGATGAGGAGCTGGCTGCGAGACGAGAGGACGAAGATCGGCCAAGTCGTCAATAGGCACGCTAGGATGCAGGCGGTGGGTGCTCTGACGCCGCAATCGCGCTACGAAGACAATCAGGAGGAGGAGGAGGAGGAGGAGGAGGAGGAGGGGGAGGGGGAGGAGGAGAACGACGAAGAGAAGAAGGTTAACTCGTCGTCATCGAGGAACGAACGTGGTAAGCGAGCCTTTTACGATTTGACGAAGGCGCGACTGCTGGATCTAGGCTCGATCACCAGGGTGGAAGAGTTTGGCGTGAACGTCCTGTCCGAACTCGACTCGTCCAAGCGCAAGGTCGAATCCTTCGATCCTGAAGGAGCTTTCGCGGAGAGGATAACACCGTTGGGTAGCAAAGGGAAGGACGAGGGGCAGGAGGAAGACGAAACGGAGAAAAAGCGATCGTCTCCTTCTCCGGCGTCTTTCGGGAAGAACAAATCGATCTTCTCGTCGGTGGTGAAGAGAACGGCCAGCTCGGACGACGTACTGTCGACAAAGGCGATCAGTGAAGACGGTAGAGCGTCGATCGGGTCGCGGTTACCCTTGGTGTCCGTGAGCATGGACAAGTTGTGCTCCGAGCCGGAGCTGGACGAAGAGACCTGTAACACCGCGATGGTCACGAGTGTTGCGGTGCCGACGACGCCAGGCAACGGCTTTGCCGCCGGAGAAACCGAGCCGAGGGATCACGCTGGGAAAGGAAGCCTGATTAAAAGGAGAATGCTGGGGTCAATCAGAGGGTTAATGGCCTCCACTCATCTGCTACAGCCGCACGAGATCGAAGAGGTACCTATCTATGTGCGCGCGTACGTAAGAGAGTCGTCGATTTGCCCGTGGAATTTCGGTATTACCGAGAGATCGTCCAACGACTCGCGTTTTTCCTCGTTTTATCATCGTTCTTCGCTTTTTACGCCGCAAGACTTTTTCGAGATCTTTCTTGGAGAAATGCATCGTTGCAAGACGACACTTCGTTTCCGCCTTATCGTCCGAATGTCAAAACGTTCGTTTTACGAGAACGTGGAGATCTTTGGAAAAGTTTCCTTTACAGGACAGCTCGAAGTAGGATCAGAAAACGGATGCTACGAAAATTTCCCCTTTTCGCTTCTATCTCTCTTCTTCGATCGACGCCTCTTTCCGACGTCTTTTATCCACCACGTACGATCGTGAGAAGTTCCTAACGAGATCGCCATCATAACGATTCGTTTCTCTCTTTTTCCGTTTCCGTCCTTTCATTTTCAGTAGATCGAAATACGCCTCTCGGTGGTAATTTTATACGCGCGCGTCCTTCGAACCTTCGAAAGACCGTGATTTCCCCTGGGAAAAATGACTCGATCGATTTCTCGTTCCTCCTTACCGCGAGCGTGGAAACGCGCGCCCGATGACGAGTCGCCGATAAAGTCATAAAGTGAAAATTAGCGAAACGCCTCGGCAGCAACTTTTTCCAACGCGCTGCGTCGTCTGGCGACTGTGGCGTCGTTACCATCCCGAACCTTTCACTCTTACGAAAGTGCCGCGATCGCGTTCGCGCGAGATGAGTTCTTTTCGGTAGCTTGGCAGGTTCTTTACGATTTTTCGCGAGATTCGTTACTCGTTAAAGATGGACTTTCTATCGGCGAGAAGAACGCAAGAAGGAAAAGTCCGATGGAGGGCACGCAAGGAGTCGAGCGAGCGTTCGTTGGTCTCCTTTCGATATTCCATCGAACGGGACTCGATCGAGAGGGAGAGTTCATCGACAGAACCGAGAGCCGAGATTCTCCTTGCGAGCCGGTTTTCCTCGAGGACGCCTTTGCTTTTTAACCCTTTCGCTACTACGGGCCACTATAGTGGCCCACCAAGACGCGAGTGGCGAAGACGGACGCCGGTGGTATCGCGGGCTAATTAGGCATGGCAGCTAATCTTGTATGATTTTTGGCGAGAAAAGGGTTAAGCATTGAATCGTTTCCTCCTTTATCTTCTCGTTTATTTCGGTGTGCGTCGAGTTGAGTCCGAATCGTGCCTTTTTCTATCTTACTGCGATCTTACGCAAGCGATCGTTCGATCGTCGATCGTAAAATTTCGATCGTTTTGAAAGGTAGCTTCCTTCGCGCCTGTACGCACGCAACTAAATGCCAATAGCCGAACAGAGCGCGGCTTTGAAACGAGGCAGGCAGGCGCGGTGGCATGGAAAGTGTGGGAAAGTTATACGGGGAGAAAATAGCCGGACTTTGTTTAACCGCACGTAGGCGTAAACGTACGTACGTGTGCGCTGGTGCGCGTGTCTCTCAGCGAGGCACGCGCCTCCCGCGTTTAACGGACGGCTGATTGAACTTCTCTATGCGAGCTCGTGAGCTCGATGGCCGTGAGGAAGGAGGTAAAAGGGATCACTACCTTGACTGACTACGAATCCCATCGCCCAGACGCGCGCCGACAGGTTACTACTCTCCAAAGGCGTAGAAACTCGCAGGATTGTCCAGTTAGAACCGATCGTCTGGACCTAATCCCTTCCTTTAGCTTTCCAACGATTTCGATCGATTCCTCGCCGTTAGGTTGACACCGGTGAGTGTCACTTAGGTTCTACTAATTTTGGTAGAATTTTAGTATTAATGTAAGATTTTAACAAAAGACGATCTGATAAATTGGGAAAGGAGAACAGTGAGAATAATTTAGCTATTTATACTTAAATTGAGATATTTAAGGGTTTGTGTTTCAATGCAATCAAAAATATACGTACAGGATGCTAATGTCATACTATTTAAGTGTATCCAAAGAAGTTAAATTTATAGTTTCTATTAAAATAATGGCAATTATTAAGCGAACAATATGCGTTTTTTTACCAAGTATAGAGTTAAGCCACTTTCAAAGTTAACAACCAGATTTATTATAAAATTTAAAAGAGCCCAAGTTCATTCAACATAATTTAAGATGCTTCAAAAACAATACTCATTTTATTTTACGTATCCTTACAACGTTTCAAAAACACAATTTATGCGATTCAGAACATTTTTTAACTACATAAATTACAAAACAATTTTAAAGAAGTCATGATTCTTCGGTGGTATACTTAAATTTCGCTGTCTTATATTTTTATAAAGTAGTGTCAATACAATATTTTCGAACTTTCTTGGTCCACTCCGACGTGGTAATAAATCCAGGATTTTAAAATTTTCATTTTCATCCATTTCTCAAGAAACGCACCCAACATATTTTTAACCG
>JAITYT010000702.1:1492768-1510021 GCA_025433975.1 Liostenogaster flavolineata | reverse complement strand
TTTTTTTTTAATATTCCTCGTAATAAGAACCGACCCTTTTTTCTTCTCTGTTTTCTTATTTCGGTGGTATAACCAGTTAAGCGTGGAATTTAGTTTCAAACCTCTTTTTGATAATTTTTTAAATATTTTTATCATTTATTTTTATATTATATTTTTATTATTTATTATTTATTAAAAGCAAGAATTTTATATTTTTTACGACGAGTATACACGTCGAACACACTTGACTGGTTAATCTCGAGAGGTAAAGGTTTCGAAACTCCACACTTAAATTAGGAATTAGTTTTTTTCTATTTTTTTGGAATTCTCTCGAGAGCATACGTGCGGTTTGTTCCGCGATTGCGATGCCTTTCTGCGTCGTCGAACCAACAAAATACGAGGGAAAATTATAGGAACGTCCCCGCTGACCTTTCTGACATGATTGTTTCTCTCTGTAAATCGTTATCGCGCGCGATCGTGCTTCTCTACGAACGCACTTCAACGTCGTCAATCGTCCTTGCGATATCTCCGTTTTCACCTGGGAAATCAGGTTGGAGGTCATCCAGAGATCGCGTTTTTCGATCGTATCGATGGATCGAGTGAGGAAGAGAGAAAGAGGAACGGACGGGGGAAAAGAAAATGAGAGAAAGAGATGAGGCAGTTCGTTGTACTTGGAGAAGTCATTAAACACTGCCGGCTACTTCGTTAGACGATGCGACTTTCCTTTCGGTCTTCTACTTTGAACTTTGAATATAAATACGCACTTACGAACGGCGAACTATGCTTTCATTTTGTGCAAGCGGAAATTTCTTTGTGTGCAAATAACGCGCCTTTATCGAGATAACAATATCCGGAGATTAGTTTAAATGGAAATGTTTTTAAATGTTCCTAACGTAAACGTTCCTGAATCAACATTGATTGTACAGATAATTCTCTTACAAAGCGGTAGATACGTTCCTTGGAAATGCCGCGTTTTAAGAAACATTAACTCCACGCAAAAACTGGAATTCGGTTTTAAAAAAGAGAAAAATTGCCCCCTGTACCGTAAGATTTGAATTTCTTTGATTTATTGTGAATTAACGCAATTATATGCACATAGAATCATTTCATAACCAACTTGAATAAAAATCAATACGAGATAAAATTAAAAATGTAAGATTTGAAAATCAATGATAAAAAATAAATTAAAAATCAATAGGAAGTAATGGTACGCATAATACCTAATGTCTCTTGATGTCTCGTTAATTTACGAAACCGATTTCAACATTCGCCAAATCGGTCGATGGAAACGAGTCATTTTGTGACCAGTTACTCTGCGTTCCTCGCGTGGGAGAGGGGAGATAGAAGGCACCGCCATCAGATTTTTAAGGCCAATCGTCCATACGAATGCACGTCATGCGTAAAATATATTCTTTCTTTCTATTTTTCTTGAAATTTGATCTTGCTGAACAAACAAATCCAGTTCATGTAATCTGCATAACCGATCCAGCGACATTCGTTTCGATTTTTTCTTTCCTTTTTTTTGAATCCAGTCCATTATATATGCACACTTGCCCCTTAACAAATCGTGCGTAGCAAAGAATGGCGTAAGAGTAAGTTGATGTCAAAGTGCACGGAGACAAGTCGATAATATAAATAAAAAAACTGTTCGGAAAAAACGAAATTACTTTTCGAACAAATTAATATAATATTTAAGATTCGTTGGCTAACAATCTTCATTCAATTTTTACGATTATAAACATTTGTGACACTTGATTCGCTGATAACTATTGTGACGTGATGGATAAAACCACATATGGCCAACACGATGGTCAACGTGTTAATCACGTTTTTCTGAAAACTGCTTCTTGAAACAAATGAGTCATATATTTAATACCATATAAAAATTATTTCATTTCACATTGAATTAGTGTAGGAGGATTGATATGTCGCCTATAGAAAGAATAGCGAAGTACAAAAATAAAAGCCGTGTCATAGTAATATTTAAATCAATGTCATATTGTTAATAGACACGAAGTAGTGTGACGTATAAGGCAGAGGATCCAAAGTTCGATTCCTCATCTCGAGCCACCTCATCGAAGAATAGTTCAATTTTTTTTCAGCGTTAAAGAAACAATTTTCCTTTTATTAATAAACCTGAATAAATGATTACAACAAATATGATAGTACCGTGAAAAATCCCCACGAGGTAAATCGGAGAAGATATTATGCTAGTGAAGAAAACAATTGTATCTTTATATCTTTCTTATCTCTATGCGTGTGCGTTATTCATAGAAAATAGCATAACTATCGACTGGAAACAGCTTATTATAATATATGATTAGCGAATTTTGCTTAGTCGGGCCAATCGCTGCGTAGGAGAACAGGTTAATCGAATGGTAAAGTTAATGAATGAATATACCACACGATTGGTGTAAGAGGAAAGTATTGAAATGAGAAAAACATGTAGACTAAAAGAAGAACAAAAAAGATTAGCTTCAAGAAAGAATCAACTATAAATTTCGTAAAATCGTAATTTTATATTACCATTAAGCCTTTGGATGCGATATGGTTTAAATAAAAAAATCGCAGTCTAAAATTTTATTTTTTCGAAGGCATTCGCTATATTCGTAGCCAAAGAATTAAAAACAAAGAATACATTTGTAGAACAATTTCCATGCATAAATCACGTAATTTTTTACATTACAATGTAATACTTTCAACGCATACATTGGATCAAATAAGTATTGGCACACTCCAATTTTTGTAAAAATCTTTAGTTGTTGAAGCATTTTATTAACAGTATGTATGCCATTTCACGTCATTCAACGTATACTAGTTGCATACTGAAGCATATTACTCAATAATAATTACAACGGAAATTATAGAAAATAACGAAAATTTTATAGTAGAGAAAGTAAAAACAAAAACTAAATGCTTAATATTTAACATTAATACAAACTGAATAGATTTTTAATATTTCGTATGCATCTTTTTTGCTTTAATGATATTCTGTAATAAAGTTGGCATCGATTCCAGAAGTTTTTGAGTAGTCGTAGGTGGAATGATTTGATCCATTGTATATTTTATCTTATTCGAAACGATCGCATCGTTCGTCGATACGAACGAAGTACGGCCATATTAGGAGATTATTATCCGGATTACAGAATAAGCAAGGAGCGAACGCATCATTTGGCGGGAACATCACGCGCATGCGTGCTATGAGTGAAAAAATAGCATATGCGTGAAAATTATTAGGAAAGCAGGAAAAAAATTAGTAAAGTAAGCGGAGCGTATAAAAGAGAGAAAATATTATACAATGAGAAAGAAATAGCTATAAAAATATGGCGGCTCCACTCAGTTACCGTACAAATATCTATAATCGCATCAAATAATATCGGGGAAAAATACAATTCGATCCAAATAAATAATAGAATATTATTCGATTTTATCTCTTTTTATGGAATGCACGAAATTTTAGATTTTACTTTAAATTTTGGAGCTACTTAATAAAAAAGCAGAGATAGTTATTGTATCAAAGCATGATGTCATTTCTTGCCAATCAATATAGTTGTAAGTATGGAAAAGAAATTAAGAATGCTCTTTGCAGTTCCTTGATCGCGTTCCGTATTTAAAAAACTTGAATTTGACGCTATATTATATTTTCGCGCCATTTGGTCTATTATGTCAACTATTATACATTGTAACGTAGGATTATAATTTTTCTCAAAATGCTTACGAAAAAATCGAAGGTTGAAAGTGAGCCGGGATTCGGATCCGGATCTTCGAATTTCGCGCGCGATGCTCTAAGTCCACTAAGCTGCCCAAGTCCACAACGACTTTGCCATTCTCATAGGCATTCTTACAACTTTAACCTTTTAGGCACGGCGCACTTGTCCGTAACTCCGTACCCCTGGGACGGCGCGCCTGGCCGCAGATGACACAAAAACCGATTATGACGATTTCCCCTACAACATTACGTGGGAACATACAGTTCTAATTGAATAAATTATCTATAAATTTTCATGTAAAGACATCGAATAACTTTATTAATTATATCCATGATCGATGATTAAAGATATTCACGGAAACCCTGTATAGTGTCGTACCGTTCCAATCGATGCTTTTCTCAGAAGCCACTATAGTGCCTAAAAGGTTTAACATGGCGCGAGGCGTGTCTCACAGCAATATGCTATTGATTCTGGGATATATTTGTTATTGTGTTTTAATTTTATAGACGTATTAGTAGTGCTTAGTAACAATACCTTCAGCTTTGGCTTACTTTTATAGATCGTGAGTATGCAATTTTCCGATTTATAATGTTTCAAAGAATATAATTTTATTTGATCTTTCTTGTCCCAATGTCATCAATTGGACATGTCAATTGCTGAATGTTTCGTAGAAAGCATCAATACATCTCTCTTGTCCTTCCATTTTAGGACTGTTATACCTTTTCCATTTTCGCGAGCAATGACTCCTCCACGTTTTAATTTTTCGAACACTACTTCTGTCGGATTTCCTCGCCGATTTTTTCATAAGGTACCCAATAAATGTGTGTTCATTGTGATTAATTGTTCCGCCAGATCAACACTTGTATACCAATTATCTGTGCAGATAATACAGCCTTTGTCCATTATATTTTTTCTTTCAAATATTGTCGAAATCTTATGCGGCCTTGAAATGGCACTAATGATTCATTTACGCATAACATTTCATCTGGATTATAATATTTCTTGAAATTACTTTTTGATATATCGATAATATGAATAACTTTAGACAACCTGTTATTAGGATCATTTTCTTCGTTATTACTAAAATGAACGGATCGCAAAAGTAACTCAAATCGATTTCTTGAAAGCACTGAACGTGGGAATGTCAGATTATATCCTTCATCTCTACTCCTGTACAGATGAAGTTGAGGTAATCGCGCTATTCCCATCCATATAATTAGGTCGAAAAACCGTTTTATTTCATTAGAATTTGTTTCAATCCATTCATCGAGATGATACGATCGTTTTTCTGATATTATTTGGAATATTTAATTCGTAAAAAAAAAAAAATAAAAACTATGCGGTTCAGTACAATCAAAAATTTCAGAGTGACACGGATTGATTCTCGACGACCTCGAAAATGTGATGTTCGCTTGATTCTCTAAAGGAATACGTCAATTTATATTACACTTCTCTTCTTGTGTATTATTCTCATCATTACCGTCATCTTCAATTTCACAGTCACTATTTGATTCAATTCGACGGCGACGTACTGAAGATGCTAACATATTATCATGTCAAATAAATTACTCAACGGACTTTCCTCTGTATCTGTTAGAACTCGACATCGTTTGGAAGGAGTTGGTAAAAATGTTTTGTCAGTTGAATTGCTTGACGCGTAATGTTAGCTTTAAGGGCTAACTAAAAAATTAAATAGAATGCACGAAGTGCAAACATTTTTGCAACGTATAAAAGTATAACAGACGCTCTTACCTGGTTGTTAGACACTCTCGAGAAGAATGAACAGGTGGAACAAGTATTTAGCAACCCGAAAAAATAATTTGAGATACTTTATAATCACAAAATATAAGTAAATTGCGCGAAATCGCAGAAATTTACTGCAGCGCCGCGGCGGTCACCGGCGACCCCCATCAAATAAATTCATTAAAACATGATTATGCACTGTAACTTATCTGTTGTAGATAATGTTTCAACATAATATGTATCGCATAATAAAAAACTCGTCGCGACGTTACGGGTAAACTTACGGGCGTCCAATTCGCGCGGCATTCAACGTGTTAATTGATGTATCGAAAATGTATTAGTTTCTTTGAATTAAAAAACAGACAGAAATTTCCGGTAGGTCTAATATAAAAACACGAATGTTATTAGTCGACTCGATTCGTGCCATACTATTAGTAACCATCCATTTTAATTCACGTCTAAGATATACAGTAAGACCCCGTTAACGCGGGCGATATGTTCCAATAAGTTCCAGCGCTAAACGAAATAGCGTTAAACTTATCTTAATACGTAAGTAATGAGGATAGGTGAAACAGAACAGAAAATAAGAAAATTGATTTAAATACATTTTTATTACATTAATTATAGACTTATTTATTGCTAACATCGATTTTTATTCGTAAAAATTTATGAAAATCAAAGAAGTTACGTTTGTGACGAAGAAGTAATTGTCGATAGCAAGACACGTCATCAATGACTCTTCGTCTTACCTTTCGAACTTCTATCAAAATTGAAATAATTTTGTACAAACTGATACATAATTTTCGTTATAGTGGCTGAACTTTTTTTTTAGAAAATCTGTTGAAAGTTCCTTTTGCTCCTCATTTTCAGAAACGCTAATTTCGTCACTGTACTTTCTTACTGTACTGTCAGTATTCGCCACCGTTAAGTTGTACAGCATAGAAGTCTTGTACAATCAAATTAAAATTAAAGTTGAAAGAAATTGTGATGCGCACAATCTATCCAGCTCGTAGTGACGTGGAAGGAATATGTGAGAGCGCGCCTTGCCTGGATTGATCCGTACCCGTAATCAAACTAACGTTCACAGAACTGTTTAAGGGAGACAAATACAGATGTAATGTGTCCTGTACTTTATTGTCACAAGTTACAATGTGGTCTGAACGGCTGGGTGTACGTGCGATAGTATTGGTGTCGTACTTGGGCTTTCGCTTTTCTTTCGCATCCTCCTAAGGATGCGCTCTTTTGCCCTTATGGCAACCAAATGTTCGCCGATGAAGGTTCCGTGACTCTCTGGAATACGAAACAACTTACGATACGAAACAACTTACCACACAACTGCGACGAGTTGCCGAGTGGTACTCACGAAAAGTAGCGAACCAGACCGAGTTTTGGTAAGATCCTCATCCATCCAATCTTATCATTTTTCTATCGTGGGAGCACGTTCAGATATTTACAACATCTGAATGTGCGACGAGTCAACACGCGTTATACGCGAATTTCCGCATTTTCTAAACCACGCTAGAGCGAAATCGTGTTTTAGGAAGTCTTGCTGTATACATAAAATCGCATCGAACGGTTAGAGACGTGACTTGATTCGATTCACAGGCAGGGACTATGACCGACTATCAATGTAATTTCAGCTTCGGCGATTGTATAAGTACGGTGGGAGGCTGAGAATCGTGAGAGAATATGCGGAAATACGTGGTCGAAATGTTACGCAATGATGATCGGTATGAAACAAGTAATCCGACGCCTTTGTGCCGTCCACCTATCCTCGTTAACCGTGGACGTGCAGCACGAGCAACGATATAGCGAAGTCATAACTTGAACTCTTAAAAAACTTACTTATAAAACATATTTTCCGATGATCGTATGTAATTCCTTCGGAAGAATCGTTTCACTGTTCTGTATGCATCGGTCAATTAGAATAGAGCGTAAAAAGTATATCGTTTATTTATAGAATTGTTCGTTCTGTGCGCCTGCAGAGTGGAATTTAATGGGAATGTACCGACATTACTTCATCGTTGCCAAAGAGTTAAAAAATTGCGAAAGAGTGAGAGGTCGAATATTCCACATTTTATGCACTTTTCTGACGGGTTTCTACGTGTTAAATACAAATCAGAAGTTAAAGATGTATTCGTTTTTTAGTATTATGTAAATTAGTAATGCGTGGATAACTATTCATAATTAAATTAATATTAAAAATCATGCGTATGTGAATTTTTGAGCCAATTACGCATCGATTGCACTTAAGTACAGTAAGATCCCCCTTGACGATGTTTCACTATAACGATTATCGCTAATAGAGACTTTACATTAAAACCACTGTTTGTTTATCATTCCAAAATCCCAAGAGTAATTAAAGGAATCTCAAAATTCCCGGAGCTAAGCAAAGATGTTGACACAAGAGGATCCATTGTTGATGTCGACAAAATTGTCAAGCTACCTAATGAAACAGGATTGGATGATGTAAATACGCAGAATATTGAAAAATTATTATATAAGTTTATTATATAGAATTGTATAAGTTACAACAGATGAAAGTCTTTCCAAAGACGATTTTAAGGAATTAGTAGAACGACAAATGCACGAAGACAACGAAATTAGCGTTTCTAAAGATGAGGAGCAAAAGGAACTTCGAACGAGTTTTCTAAGAAAAAGTTCAACCAACGAAAATTATAAATCGATTTGTACAAAACGATTTCAATTTTGATAGAAATTCAAAAAGTAAAATAAAGCGTCATTGATGATGCATCTTGCTATCGACAACTACTTACTGAACGAAACAAGAAAAGACAAATGACGTTGTATGACTTCCTTACGATAAAAACAAAGAATGTCAAATAAGGAAGATTGTTCCTCATTACAAACGTAACTTTCTTACTGGAACTTTTCTGATTTTCATGAATGTTTTATAAATAAAAATCGCCACGTGCTATTCTATTCAGCACTGCTTTGTCCTATTTTTATTTTTGAAATGGCGCGCCGTAATATTGTATTTCGGTCCTATTATACATTCTCCTCGTTTTAATGCATTATCCATAAGGTATTTTAAGGGATTACATGAGTTTGGAAGTTTCAAAAAATTCATTTTTTTTTTCATCTAATAGTACAACATATCAAGAATACTTTCCCAAAGTTTCAAGTCAATCGGAGTAAAAGTCTAGGAGTGGGAGTTTTTGGAAATTCTTTTCATTAGGCTCAGAAACTAATACACCGATCTTATTGAAATCTTGCAAATTTCTTATAGGTAGAGTCGACTAATGGTTGAACGAAGCTTTCTTGATGACAATTTATTTTACAAAGCAATACATGGTGTAAATTTTATCGAAAATTGTAAATTCAAATTTCGATATGCTTTTTTTGACCTTCGAAACCAATGTAATCACTTAAACAATATAATTTTCAACGCTTTTATAGATCGAATGTAATTAATAATTTCAACATTTCCGTATCCATCACCGTTCAACATATTTATTTACGATCGATTGACTGACAAAATGAAAGAAGAAACAATTGCTTTCGAAAGTCGTCGATTACTTTCTTTACAGTTATCGGACTACATCTACTGTCCAAGGAACGATGGAAGTAATTTGATCATTATGCGAATATCGCTAATTAACGTTTGAAACTCCGCACGCTATTATAATTATTATTATTATCGTTAATTCCATCTTCTCTGTTGACCTACGGATACGCGAATGTTGAAATACTTCGCACAACTTTATTACGACATCTCTACGACAAACAAACCGTGTCGTGGAGGGCGGTGTTTAACTAAGAAGCGTGATTCACATTAATAAAAAAGAAACGCAACTGACAAAACGACGCTGCGGCTTTTGCAGGTCACGAGGTAATCATATCGTCATCATGAACTAACGAATTTACTTCTTTCGTGAATTACCTACCACTTCATTTTTCATAAAAAATCATCTCGTTAAGTCAATTCGCAAAGTTACTAATTTGCTAATTTTTTTCATAATTCGACGTAATCATGAAAATGAATAGTCAATTAACAATGATTCGTATCCGTAGAACAGTGCGCCTTTCGTTGTATCATTCGAAGTGGAAAATGAAGATTGCCTTGTATCAATGATTTTGACTGATGTACTCTTAAAAAAGCTTCTTTATGTTATTACGAATGTTATAATTTTTAAAGAAAGTATGTCTAAAAATATTCTTAAAAATATTCTAAAAAAAATTCTAAAAAAATTCTTAACCTCTTGAATGCCAGACAACACGATCGCGTTTCTCTTCTTTAGTGTCACAACACCTTTCGATCGCACCTTTCGAAACGGTTAAGACATATTTTATACATTGTAGAATTTACCTCGATGAATACCTTTTTATTGTCTTTCTCTTGTTAAACAGGGTGGACAAGGTGGATTCGAAGATGTACGAAGATACATAAAACAAGGTGGTGACTTTTGCAAAGAGCTAGCAGCGATTCTTCATGAAAGGTAGATATTTAGATATACATTCCATCTATTCTTCTTTAATTTTCGTAGTTAATTTTAATATAAACGGTATTTTTGCGGCATACAAAAACTTTAATTGTAAATTTATAATTATTCCTAAACGGATAAAAATCTTTTAATATCGTGTTTATTTATACATAAAATTAATGTTTAAGTATATTGAATACAGTCTATCGTTTCGATGTTGTCAATACAAATTCTGTCAATTCAAAATAATACTTATTGGAATTCTAACTCGATTAAACTAAGAATATTCTTTTTTTGGAAGAGCTGAACTGGAAGCAACGTACGCGAAAGGACTTAGTAAATTAAGCGGTAAACTCACAAAGGCATGCACCAAGGATCAAGGTAATAAATATTGGTGTGATACGTGTTAAAATTGCGGTATCTACGAATAATAATCATTCATAAATATATTATTATGGGTAGGAGTTGCGATTTATCGATAAATTGTTGCGAATAAAAATGTCTTTCGCAGGCGGTAACACCGCTGGGGGTGTGAACGAGGCATGGAGGTGCGTTGGTGAAGAAATGGAAGCCGCTGCCGAGGCCCACAGAATATGGGGCATTGCTCTGAGCGAGCAACTAGCCAAGCCACTAAGAGTAAGTCCACAAGGGAAAAGGTAATCGTTACCTTGTGAAAATGTCCGCAGGGAAGAAATTAAAAGTGACGTCACTCGTCGCACGTAATTTCTATTCCGAGTAAAAACCGTCAATCTTTTATGCGTGCGCGAACTTGTCGTTAACGCTCAATTATCCGATTTAACAAACCGTACAGTACGCCTTCCTCATTCTAGAATAAACGTATCAGTTCGATCGTAGTTACAAGATATCTTATCGCGTAATAAATTTCAAATATTTACTCCGATGAAGAAGCAGTGCAATGATTTTGCAGGTCGGTGTGGCGGAAGCGCAAGGCCGTTCGAGAAAAACCATCGAGAATTCCGTGGACAAAGCGTCGAAGTCTCTTCAAGAATGGCGTGGTATCGCGGCAAAAAGTAAAAAGCAGAGTTTCGCTTGTGCCAGAGAGAACGAGAGGCTACAAGATCTAGCTAGATTACAGTCAATCAGCCAAAGTCAGCAGAATAATAACAAGTTATCGAATCATCATATGACGGAGAAGGAGGCAAGTAAACTCGAAGCCAGGAGGAGAAAGGCCGAAGACTCGTCTCGTAGAGCCGATACGGAATTTTATACCGTGAGCGTGAGAGCCGAGAGAGCCAGAGTCGAGTACGAGAGTACAGTGAGAAAAGGTGCAAACCAGATGGAGCTTTTGGAAGAAGAGCGATTAAGCGCCTTGAAGGATTTTGCCAACGTATACTTGGCTCATTTGCAAGCGTTCGCACCTCGCCTGCAACAGGTATAAATCGAAATTTTTCATTCATTCGATTCACGAGCGTATGTAGAATGTAACAATTTTTTGAGCATCGCAGTATCTAACTTTTTTCATTTTCAGAGTGCAGACCGTTTGTCAACGCCTGTACGTAACTGCAATGTATCCCAGGACGTAGAAATCTTGAAAAACCTCATACGTAGAATAGATAGCAACGATATGACAAATGCGGAACAACTTCTGCCAGATTTTTATGCCGAACACATTACATTGGCTATGAACAGGGAACGGCGAAAGCAGTCATTGGTGCGGGTCTTGCATTTGATAAGACAAGATTTAGAAAGGGAAAAACGAGGTAGAGAAGGTTTGGAAACATTGCATAGAGCTTTCATTAAAACACCGGCGTTTGCGGCCGATGAGAGCACACAAAACGTAACAGAAAAATTACATCATGTATGTTTTACTTTGAGCAAAAGTCAATAATGACGTATTACAAAAAGTTTATGTGTCGTTAGGCATCGTTTATAAATAACTTGTGTTTTGAATTACAGATGCGTTCTATGTTGATGTATTTAGAAGCTGCAAGATATAAAGTGGGTGGTACGCTAGCCGAAGTCGAAGGAAGTAAACGAGGCAAACATCCTTTGGCGGAACATATTTTAGTTTCAAGAGACAAGCAGGGTTTGCAACAAAGTGTTCTTAAGGTAATTTAATTCAAGGAAAATAATTGACCCTTTGACACGACCTCACGAATTTAGCAGTACAGTGGACTCTCTTATTACACGAATTCGAATAACGCGGCGTTAACATTAACGTTCTTGTAGAACATTGTCACCATAAACTTTACACAACTTTTTACAAGTTTGACGCGCATCTTTCCTTTTACGGAGATAAGACGATAAAATATCACGGAAATGCAAAGTTTTATCTTCCATTTTCAAATTGTTATGAAGCTGTAAAAAATTGATCAATTCTATTTTAAAATGAAACTAGAACTATCAGCTGTTAAATGGCATAACAATAGCATAGATGCGATTAACTCTAATACTTCCAAAATTGAACAATCGCCATCTGTTACGAAAATGCGTCATGACTTTTCCAACGACCCAATATTTTACTAAATATAGCAGTGTAACATAGCAACTGAAAATAGTTGTTAGAAACAGTAAGTAGTAGCATTGAAAATGAAATGGATTTTCTTAACGATATTACGCAGGCGAATATGGCACCATATATTTATTTATATTGATGGTTCCGTGCGAGAATGCACCGCAGTCAAAGAGTTAAATGATCGATAAGTTGCGAATATTATGTAATGAGACTTTAAAGTATGACACTTTGGAAAATAAGATACTCATGTGTAATTTCCACGATAATCGGTTTGTTTTTTCGTTTTTCATAGATTCCTTCTTGGGTCAAAAATGAATCTTTTGAGATTCAGGATGATGATGAATTAGACGCACATTTAGTGAAAGATCATGAAGTTGAAAATCGAGATTGGGCGGATAGGACAGCTGGTGATGGTATCTCGGAGAATCCACCGGATGAAGATTTTAGCGATTTCGATGAATTTAGTAGTCATTCGGAAGATAATAACAATCAAGATGTGGATGTCGCAGACGTCGTCACTGCAAAAGTAGAAAGAACTGAACAATGCAGAGCAATATATCAATATTCTGCAAATTTAAATGATGAACTTAGCTTGAATCCAGGTGATTTAATAACTGTACATCAAAAACAAGCCGATGGTTGGTGGATTGGCGAATGTAGGGGTCGTACAGGTATATTCCCTGCTACGTATGTTCAAGTTATAAATTAAAAGAATGAATCGTGAAACATCTTGTTACATTGTACATACGTTATTAAAAAATGATTTATGCTTAGTAATTATTTTGTCAAATATTTTATTTGGAAAACAGTTTTTTTTTTGTAGTACTGCAAAAACAGTAGTGCCAATAATAAGATTTATGACGTTGATTTTTAATGTACTCGATGAATCATAAGCTATTTAACTCAATTAATGTCATTGGCAATCGCATTATTAAAGTTACCGACGTGTTATAGTGCTATAACAGAATAATTGTATGGTGACGACTTTCTCCATTTATTTTCTTTATTTGTGCAGTACATAGATTAAATTGATGTATTTTTGACCATGTAAAAATATCTATAAATAATTTTATTACTCGCCATTGGTTAAATATTTTGGACATTGGAGGCTGTATATATATATATTGCAATATGAATAGAATTAATTGTAAATATAATTTTAAGAATATTTGAATTATTTAAATGTTACATATGATCATTATAAGAAGAAAATTGCATTTATTTACCAAAATGACAATACACATGCATATAACTGAACTAACAGTACATCCTTTAGTCTTCTAGTTCACCAATATTATCCAGTTCCAACTGTTTTTTTGCTTCTTTGACAATTTCAGCATTGT
This sequence comes from Liostenogaster flavolineata, assembly GCA_025433975.1. Lineage (NCBI taxonomy): Eukaryota > Metazoa > Arthropoda > Insecta > Hymenoptera > Vespidae > Liostenogaster > Liostenogaster flavolineata. Next base: position 1,496,325 of record JAITYT010000702.1, on the reverse strand, counting down.
TAACTATAAAAATGACAATTAATTTAATAATAAATTAAATATATTTTTAATGATATTGACTTCGTATTAATTATTCTTTTGACATTACTTACTACAAAATGGTTGATTAATCGCAGTAGGTAAAAAAAATGTTCCACGGTGTGGATAATTTACAGAATTGATTCCCATTTCTATACAAGTAGTACTATTGCATGGTTGGACCATTATTTGTTGTACATTTCTATAAGTCAAATCCCAATGACGTGCCCAAAAAGTACAATTGGCAGCAGCAGCTATGATTAAAGATTCTGTCAGATATAAGTAAGAACGACCATGACTACAGATTGCTTGTTGTATAACTGCAAATGCACGATACATAAAAGTATTACATATATAATTAATTTAATTCTATTGTGTTATTAAGTTTATAATTTATAATTTAAGGATGTGTCATAAATAATCTTACTTGCATTAGGAATAGGTAGGAAACCAAAGTGCAATAAGTTTGAATGTATACAACCAGGCTGACTTTTGCCTCCATTAGGATAGAAATCAACATGGCCTTAGAAAAATACAATTAAAATAAAATTATCGTACATAATATTAATACTCCAAATAAAATAATGAAATTTATCTAACCAATAGGCTCTGGTACACCAAGGCCAATTTCAGATAACATTTTAGAATTAGTGTGTATAATGTCTACAAATGGTGCGTCTGATTTATGTAACTGCACCGATGAATCAGCATTTCTAAAACATGGTTGTGCAGGATCCAAACCAGTGATTCTACTTATTATCCAATTTGTTTGCTTCTTTTTAAATTCTTTTGCAGCAAAACCACAAATGTGTGCTCCTAGACTATGACCCACCAAGTGTATTGTACCCAAATTAAATGTCGAATTATGCGATTCTCTGGTTGTATTTACAACGTGTTCTAAAAATCTTTATTAGTTACAGTATTCATTATATTATTTTTATAGCAATTAGAAACATATATACCTAATTACGCACATGTATTCATGATTGATATAAAAGACGCGTTCACATATAAACGTTCATACGCGCATACACTTACACACGTACACACTTATCACAAATCAGCAAACCTTGAAATTTGATGTCCAACTATTCTGGTATTGACCACTGCTTTATAATAATTCCAAGTGTTACCTCCAGCACTCCAGTCTATTACTACTACATTAACATCGTTCTAATTGAATTTGTGGATAGAATATAAAAGTAAGTAATGTAAAGTAAATAATGTACGCGTATGGAGCATTTTATATTTACCCAATTAAGAAATGCTTCTTCCATTTCTTTGATCCAAGTTTCTTCGCTATGAGATAAAAATCCATGTACTATAATGACTGTCTTACGTTCAATTTGAAAATCAGTCCACTGTAGGCCAAATTGTTTACCGATTAGTACTTTAACCCGTCGAGGTTGATTCCTTGAAGACAAGAAAAATTTAACATCTAATGCTTTTGAACCGTTAGCTTTGTTAGCAAAGAACCATTCTAGAGCTTTAGCGACGGTTTTTCCTAAACCAAGACAGTCTACTTGTTCAGACGCAGAATTCGATGTGTAGGAAAAATGTGTATCTGACTTGTTCATCCATGTGAAATTTGCCGAATTATCAGTTACTACCGAGCATTCACAATTATTTAAAAAAATATTATTTATTATTACTAATAATGTAAATAAAATCAACATTTTAAAAGCACTAATAATATTCTCTTTTACTCTATGAATATGTAGGCAATCTTGCATAAATGCGCGTGACCTTTACTTTATACAAACACAGAAAAAAGATATAATTATCACGACTTTGATAATAACATACTATATGTAAACCTTTCCGTGACATCAATAATTTCATAACATGAATTACTAAAGATGCTTGTTAATAATTTCATTAAATGATACAGCGAAACTAATAAGACACTTCTTTTAAATTAAAGACCGACATAAATAACAAAATATAACAAAATATAAGATAATAACAAGATTCTTATTTTCGTGTCAGAGTAATTTATTTAAACTTAAAATTAAAATTAAACAAAATTATTAATACAATTATATACATTTTTAGATTAATGTATTTTATAATTTTGATATTGATTTTCAAAAACGTATATCAATGTATCGCTAATTTCATATAATAACATATGTACAGATCTTAATGCTATCCTGTATTATTTAAAATTCGTACAAAGCGACCCATCAACTATGTAATTATAGATGTTATATTATCATAATATTTCACCTTGAATATTTAAAACATATCAATAATGTGTTTTGTAGAATATCAAAAATTGGTGTTATTTTGTATGAACAATAAAAATAACGTGCAAATTTCTCTTATTATATAAGTTTCCATTTTATATATTTTTGCTATAAATAATATTAAGAAATGAAGATGGAAAGTGTATTAACTTACTACAAACCTACTTTATATGCTGAAAGGATTGCTGTTAGTTACATTCCACGTAAAAGTTAATTCGTTTTATGCAATATTTTCTTATCCAGTGATGTCTCAAATCAAATTAACGATGCAATATAATCTATATTTTCGAAGACAATAGATTTAACAAAAACAAAAAATAATTGGATAAATTAAGATAGAGTTCTTATATGCTTATCGCATCCTTATTTCTTTTTCTTGACTTCCTTTTATTTTTTATCTGTAATCATTAAAGAAATTTCAAATTATTAATTCAAAAAATTAAATTACTATTTTATTCTTAAATACAGATTACTCTTACAGTCTTTTTCTTGAACTTTGCTTGATCAGAATTATTATTTGTTTTGCTGCCACCTTGAAAAGTACTAAGATCGACCGACATATAATCAAACGTCTTAAATGGAAGCATTCCTTTTCTTCTTAACTTCTTTTCATTTGATCGTTTTTTACCCTTTTTACGTGACCTGAAAATAGATATAAAGAGCATTGAAATTTATTTTGTTACTAAAACTATGTGTATATCAACTTAAAAGCTTACCTTATTGAATTAATTACAACTTTGTCTTCAATTTTGCTATCATGATTTTCACGAGATATTTCTTCATAATGCTGTGAAATCATACGATATTTAGATACAATTTTTAATTATACAATTCTTTCATAGAAGCGCGATTCCCAAATTTGTTTCAAGTTGCTGTTTCCTCGATCATCACAGATCTTTATTCAACACTCTTTATACGAAATCGTGATGTTAATGAAAAGTAAGAAGTTAAGTAGATCAAAACGAAGGGCCAAATGACATATTAATATAATCGTGAGTATAAGATAATCGTGAATATAAATCAAAGAAGTAAACAAAAGTGTTCATTACTCTGATATTCTAACGGTAATAATATGTGAAATCGAATTGCCCACTCTAAAAATTTCTAAAACTTATAATTTTTACGTCCCTCGTTCGCTAATTTGTTCTTTTGTGCTTTTGGGAATCGCTGCTCGAGATAATTACACTTATTTACATTTGAATCTTTTTTTCTCTTTCTTCCATGCATTTTACCCAAAGATACCGGAGGAGCTTCCGATGGTCTTGGCTGTTGAAGTTTCTCAGTAACTTT
>JAITYT010000702.1:1454171-1492647 GCA_025433975.1 Liostenogaster flavolineata | reverse complement strand
TTTTTTTTTAAGTCTTCTTCTTCTTTTTTCCGTTGTTCTTCTCTGTCACGTTCTTCCTGTTCCGCTATCATAGGCAAAACTCGTCTATATCTTTCAAATGGACTGAGGAACGTGAGTTTCTTTTTGTTACTATTTAATAAGCACGACTCTTTATCCTGGAAAATCGTTATATTATATAAGGTTGTTCGTTTCGTTTTTTCCGAAAATGTTTTCATAAAAACAACATAAAAAAAACATAAAAAGCAACGTTTTTTCATTAAAAAAAATGAAACAACTTTCCGAAAAATCTAATAGAAATTTGTATTTAAAGATATTAAATTATTAAACTTGTATTAAAAATATTAAGTTATAGTTAAATTATACCTCTGATAAAGATGGACTGTCAAATACAGTAATGGTATGTTCCGCATCCGTTTGAAAATTGTTTGTTACTTGGGAATTCAGTTGATCCAAAAGACATGGTAAATCGGCTCTTGCTTCCATACCACTTGGTATATCATGGGGAGAATAAAACCAAGCTTCCGAATTGGTTACTTGACTTCTTTGAGTTAATCTTTTTCGTAAGTCATCCTCCAATATCGGTTTTACAAGTGCTTGTTCTCGCGCAGTAAGGATTATTTTATGTAGTTTTAACACATTTTGCCGAACCAACGGTGGGATTGGATTGCAACATGCAAGAATTCCTTGTACTTCACGCGGTAATGTTTCTACTATATTTAAAAGCATGTGATTTGGTAATACGTAACCGATACTATCATCTTCTTGTCTGGCAATTCCGTCTCTCCAATTGTGAAGTTCCCTCAAAGCGTAAAGTTGTTTACTGTTAAAAATCTTGCGACTTTTTCGATATATGTTCATATAAGACTTTTCCGTCCAAACAGGCTTCACATAAGTTTGCTTACAACTGTCTGTGCTTTTATCATAGACGATCCTTAATATATTATCTTTCCCGTTACTAATTTCAAGTAAAGCATTTCTTAAGACATCTTTTATATATAGTAAATAATGCGTATCTTCTCTGGCATATTTCAAAAGTTCTTCGGGCAAAGGTCTTATACGCCAATCGGCTAATTGGAAGCGCTTATTTGGATTTACATTGCAATATCGTTTTAATAAATATGACAAACTCAAATAAGGAAAATTAAGCTGTTTAGCAGCTTGATATGTGTCAAACATATTTACCACGTATAAAGATAAATCTCTTTGAAGCCACTGAATGTCTAATTCAGAGCCATGAAAGACCTTTAAAACGGTAGGTTTCGTTAGAATCTCGTTAAGTTCGTGTAATTCAGATCTTAAAGTTAACGTATCTATAATATAGTCTGTGTCATACGTTGATATTTGCATTAAGCAAGTTATTCCTTGAAAACTGCGATAAGAATGGTGCTCTAAATCGATCGCTATTTCGCTATACTTTTTTAAGTCTTCTAACAATATCTTAATATCCGTTGGTTTATCTATCACTATTAATGGAGTTTCTTCCAGTGCTTTGTATCGAATAGGCTCTTGTCTCTTCAATTGATTATCCGGAGGCTGAAATCTATCGAGTTCCCATTCGTATGGATGACAAAAAACATCTCCGTCTTCACCCTCCTCTAAATAAATAGCCAATGGTTTCAAAGAATTAGGTTTATCTTTAATTCTAGGTTCCCATGGTTTTGAACTATTGTCAATTTTATCCTTAAAAGTTAACTGCGGTCTCTGTACATTTCTTCCAGCTAAAAGACACACGGTAGGCTGCACGTCGTTCGCAGACGTTAAGTTGGACTTTCGATTAATAACAGGCGACGTTATTACGTTCCAACTGCCTATGGTGCTTTTTTTCTTGGTTTCCGATACAACCAATTCCACTTCAGGATTTTTCGCGACACCACTTTCCTCGTCCATGCACAAGTTTGCCTTGTCTAAGAAAACATCATTCGCATCTTGCACAAATTCGAATCGTTCATCCTCGTCGCGTTTCTTAATGTTACCCGGGATTCCTGATATATCGATTATAGTCTGCATATTGTCCAACAGTTTATCAATAACTTTACTTTTAGCCTTATTAAAGCTAGGAAAACACGCATAATAATCATAGTTTTCCTCGGCAGGCATGTTATTTGCCGCTTTGATTCCAACTCTTATAACATCGAATGCTTCCTTAAGGTAATCGTCGAAATTAGCATAACCAGGTATTACCTGTTCTTCTTGAATTGATTCAGAATACATTGTTTCGACAATATTAGTCGCTGAATCATTAAAATTTGTCTTATCATACCCACCGGTGCACTCCATGATTTCTGTGTCCTTAATTACACTTTTTATTCCACCGGATGTAGAAACTATCCAACGGAAATACTATTCGCTAGATGGCGTTCTCAGTCACTTCCTGCAATTTCTCAATGAGCAATACATCGAAAGAATTTGAGAAAATTAAAGAAAAATATTCTTAAATGGCGTCCTTGTTGAAAAACTCGCGAAAAATCGGCAAGACAGTTGCTGCTTTCTTTTTCAGAAACGATTTTTTCCCCTTTTACGACTTTAAAGTCAAAATTAGCCGCCGCTCTCACGGTGCACAGCAAAGATGGCGCTGCCATTCGTTCGCACAGTTCATAAAGTTCGTTCGTTCCTGCCGTTCAAGTCCAAAATTAGTAAATAAAGATGGTGGCGGCGCTCGGGTTGTGTACCGTATCGTCGCACGTAAAATGTCTGGTAAAATGAAGTGGAAAAGGCGTGGGATCGCGTTCTTTGAGAAAAATTCGAAAGGCATAGAGATTCGGCGCCCATTGTCGCTCTACGTGTTGTCGTACGCGTTGTAAATAGAGAGTGTTGTAATTAAAAATAATATACCCCCGTAACTTTCCCCGGGAGAGACCGAGACCGAGCGGACGTGTCTGGCAGCTGAAAAAGAGGATAATTTCGCTCCAGAGTTCACTGTAAGGTACAAATACTCGCTATTTTTAGTTCGCGCTCCGAGCGTCGATTCTCATTCAGAGCGTTCGTAGTCTACCGAAGAGGATGAAAAAGCGAACGAGAGAGAGAATGACTGAGTGCGCGCGTGTGTGTGTGAGAGAGAGAGAGAGAGAGAACGAAAGAAGAGCGTAAAAAATATAGAGAGAAGAGCATGCAACTAATCGAGATACATATTATCGATCAAAGTATAAAAAAAAGGAAGGAAAATATATATATATATATATAAAAAGAGAGAGAGGGGGGAGGGAGATAATTATCGTTAAAAAAGGACCAAAATCACGAGGGACGAATCTGACTTGATATCTCGCAATTTCGTCGTGGGCGTTTTCCCCAATCGTGCGATAATCGTCCTTTCCATGGTTTATGGCCTCGGTACAATTCGATTCTAGATAATCTGTCCTTTACGACGTCTTTATAGATCCCGTTCGACGTAACGCGCACATCGATCGATTACACGCGCGGCGGCGGTTACAGTTGAATAATCGGTGGCATTAGAAAGGATTCCTTCTAAATATCAGAATGCTATTTTTGTCGTCGGAAAACCTAGATACTCCGACGGTGCACCACCAACGCTGCTTGTATCGCGAATACGCGTGTGCGTGCAGGCAGAATGTGCGCTCCATAACGCGCACATACACGCGACGCTTTACTTAATCCAATTGACAGACGGACGATGATTTTCTTTGTACAGCGGCGCCCCGTTGTGCGCGTTAAGGACGTCTCTCTTCGCGTTTCTCTTCATCGTGACGAAACTTCGTTTCGTTCGATTCGTTTATTTGTTACGCGTTTCTTCTGCGTGTCTCTATGTGTTTTTACTGTATCCATGTTGTGAAGGACGCGTGTCCTCTCGTTTCTTTTATTTTTTCTTTCTTCCCTTCCTCCCCTCTCCGCCTCTCATTCCCTCTCTCCCTCCCTCGTTTTCAGCGTGAATTTCGGCTCGAAAGAGCCCAAAAAAAAGTACTGCTACGGTAATAGCATAATCTGCTTCTTCTTCGTTCATCTCGTTCCGTCGAATTGGATACTTTCTATGTCAATTCGAGTCGGTAAGATATATTAGACTTTCCCTAGATCAATGTGAATTCACTAATTAACCTTATCCAGCGAGATTTATGTGGGTTTTTATTTGCGCGACGAAAGCATCGACAATTCTTGTATTTTTCTACGAAAGTGTAATCAAGGAATTGGGAAAGAATGTCGTTCCGGAATGAACTCGATACTTGATTTGAACTTTTTCGAATTTAATTTGAAGATATAATGACTTATATTTGATTTTATAATTTGTCAAAATAAAAGAAGAGAAGAATATCGTTATTGGCGATCTTTCTGGATTTCGAGTACAAAAGGCTACTGGTGTTCATCGAATAGCCCTCCCGCTAAATCGTCGTTAAAAATGTCGTAAAAAGCTGCGGCCAATGTCAAAATTACAAGCACTCGTTGTACGCCGTGATTGAAATGATGAATAAAATCGATGATAAAAATCGATGACGAGAACAACCATGGTCAAGAATATCGAGCTCTTCTCGTACTGTTTTACGTAAATATGTTAATTGATGATGTTTCGTCATATTCGTCAAGTAAGTCGTAAGTAGAAAAAAATTAACGGAAAAAGTATCGACAAATAATAATTTATCACGATATATAGCCTTGTTTGATCGTTCTATCCACTACACCGATTTCAATATTTTAATTTTAATCGTGATTTCGATCTTTTATTTTTTGCTCGTTAAGCAACATCGGCATCAAAATTAAGAACGAAGTTTTATCGTAAATAAAATTTGCTTCTAATTAGCGAATATTTTTCAGGCGTATCGTGCACTACTGACAACTATCGAGCGCGGAAGGGAGAAAGCAATAGCGCGTGCGCGATAGATCCGATCGCGACGCGAGGAAATCGGCGAAATCGAATTTAAACGCAGTCGCCGCCATGTCGGGTACCGACAATTGACACTGAACTTACAATTAGCGTTCTCGCGCATTGTCGAGTCCAATGTCGGTAACCGACCATCCAATTGAAATATTTCCGTCTGACGCTTTCTCTCGTTTTTCCCTACGCTTTTTTCCGCGCAGAAAATTCATTCTCGAAAGAACAGTAATCGCGAAATTCATCGTTTCACCGTTTCAAAGAGAGCAATTATGCCGTCGATTGACCTTTGGACGTGACTTTGCAGATAAATACTTTCGTTGAAACCTAGAAGTTTCTTTAAAAGTATACGAGACGCGAGTTCAGTACACGGAGGTAAAGTTATCCAGAAAAATACGTACGTAATAAAGGAATGATCGTAGAGGTCGGGATTTTCTCCTATCAAAGTTACTAAGAGAGATAGAAAATTGAAATTCGCTTTTGCCGATTCGGTAACGTTTCTTCCAAAGTTCAATCCAACCGCGCAATAAATATTAGGTCGTGACCTTCGTTCACCCGAGACGCTCGAGAGCGATTCGATCTATGTAAATATCGCAAATCATAGGTTCTTTATCGTCGCATAATCGCAGGAATGCGTTCGTCGCGAAGATTTCTTCGATTTACGTCGATCCATCGTCGAGGGACGTTATCGAGAGAACGAACGGAAACGACACGCGCGAAGAAGACAGTGAAAATCGTGGAATGGCTATGATTCATTGACGAGGCGAGATTACTCATCGGTGAGTGACGTCAAATCATTCCGCTTTCGAATTAAGCGGCTACTTATGGCGCTCGAGTACTTAATCCGCGCCACGAGTAGCAAAAAGACGAAGATTTCGATTGAAAAATTTGCCGATCACTTTATTATCGCGAGAAGAAAAGGCGCGGTCGTCGTAGAATCGAACGACACCGAGGACTGCAAGAAGACAACGCATCCGTGTGTTCGACGTTTCGGCGATGACAGTTTCGTCGAGCGGTCGTAATTCGCGCATAAGCGGTTAATAGGCAATCTTCGTAGGGGGTAGAGAGCTGAGGCTCGACGACCGCTTATCGTGAATTCGCGTAAATAAAACTGACGATGACGGCGACGGTGCACAGCGTGCGCGCGAATCTCTCATCTCGCGATACACCGTTTTGGAGTGCGCACCACCACCGAGAATAACGAGACTTAATAATATCACGTGAATCACGGGATACCGCACGCTCGTTGATCTACGCTGTGACGTCATATGGAGAAAAGAAAAGAAACTCGGAGAAAGAGAGAGAGAGGGGGAGGGGGAGAAAGTGTGCACGCGTGTCGAAGAGTAATGGAAATTCTTAATTACGCGTACGCTTACTCGGAAAAACGACCTTCCTACAAATAGCTGTCCCTTATTCTATTTTCATCGTACGAGTTTATTTTATGTCTGATTTTTTGTTTTCTTTTCCTCCCTTCCTCCCGTATCTCTCCCACGAAGTTAGCGGGAGAGCCATAATTTTTAAAAATGCCTTCCCACGAACGAGTGGATATCTCGACGATGATATCTTTCCGATGAATTTCACCTTTTGACTTTTCGCTTGCAACGTCCCATTCCGCAGAAGAAATCGATAGGATCGAGCCACGTGAAATCGTAGAAAGATACGGAGGAAACGTTAGGCCGTCGGCCCTGAGGCTGACGATCTACCCACGCGACGGGTCTACGTGCTCCGCTAAAAATACTCGAAACGCACCGATCGAGTATCGAGAACGATTTCGTACGCGCACGTGTTACGCGCGTATCCGTCCACCCCGTTGCTGCTAATCCTTCCTAAGGACGAACAGGCATCTTCCATGGCCGTCGTTCTTTCGTCGATGCTCTTTCTTGCTCGCGATAATTTTATTGGCTTGGCAAGAAATTAACTTGAAGTAATTTCATCTTTTTATACAAAGAATGAATTCTAACCAATTATATATTTTTCCTCTTGCTTGATAACCTTTTTTCATCCTTCTGACAACTTTATGATCAATAATCGTTACACCGGCAGAAGTTATTTTAAAAAAAAGCCATCTGTTTATGAATAGAAAAAGATTTACAACGATTTACATTTAGGATGACCAGTAGTTAATGTTACAAATTATCATACATCCATACATTTTACATCTTATTAGTGTTGTATACGCGTTGCGGTGTGTCATTACTAAGCGAACAAAGTCTTTCGATAATACGCGAAGTCGTTAGCAGCGTAATTAATTCGCTTTTAACTTATCGCAACCTTTAGTTGCTAATCGATAACCAAAGCGGTCGTTCTTCTCGTTTTTATGTAATAATACGAAACGAGAAACTGTTTCAGGGAACAGCGTACCCTGTTATAAGACGAGTACTACCGATATAAATATATAGTAATAGCATAATATATAGTTAAATGCTTTTTTTTTAGAGTATAATGTAAAAAATAACACAAATATATATTATATATTGTTAGATTATCAGAGGCATTCTATGAAATTGGCATATCGATTGAGAGGAAATATTGTAATTCTGTATTACAAGAATCGTGCCAAGGCAAACCTGTTTCCGTTAAGTTCAAAGCGGCAAATCGTATTCTCACTTTTGACAACGAATAAATTTATATTCCTGAGTGATATAAACGTCAAGTTTGGAGTACATGTATTACGAAATATTTATCGATGGTTTTAAATTAGTCACATACGACTATGACGATATTCAAACTATAGCTATTCGATTTGGCGCCTTGAACGTTAGTAGTGATAGTTGTGCCCGTAATAAATGAACAAGCAACGGCGTTGGCAAAATGCTAAAAATCTAGCGACCATATTTTGGGATTCGCCAATCGCTTTTTTCTTCTCGTAAGCATGTTCTGATTTTTTGCCATGATCCATAAACTTCGGATTGTTTTTAATCAGTAACCTTCGATGAAGCTTTTTTCGACTATATGCGTTGTCTCTTCGTGTATTGTCTTGACCATTCAGTTGTACGAAGTCCTACGCAAAGACCTCCCATTTTTGTTTATAACAGGTTTACACCAGGTTAACTGGACTTGCCTGTTTTTCAGAATAGTACAACTCTAATTTCGATTCTTATCTTCAATATCATGACTTTCCAACTGTTCATAATCATTTTGTAAATAAAATACTTTTCCTCTATCCCTTACACTGACTCTTTTTATACGGATACCACAATATTAAGTTGGCGTGGGATGTGCATGAACAAGAGCCAACCCAAAATACAGTCCACTTATAATTCACATATTCGCGCGGACGTAACATTCGATTCGGTGGTCAGTCTTCGTAACGGTATTTGCTGCTTCGAATTCATCTATAAACTGCCCGTGCGTACTTCAACGATAAATAAGATAATGTACAAGCTGCGCGTTTAATTATATCATCGAAATCAATAATTCCTGACACTTTCCCTTCTTCCTCTCATCGGTACAAAAACATTTTTACACCGAAAGATTTAATTCCTTTGTTTACTTCTATAATTCCTAAATATGGTCATCTTAAAAATAAAAAAATATTGTGTGAATTTATCATAAATGTATATTGTTATGTATCAATAAAAATCTTACGCTTGCCTATGAAATATAGAAAAAATAAATACGGAAAATAACGTTACGTCCATTTCACGTTCATCCATGCCAACTCTGTATTTTATCCAATCCCTTATTTATTTTTCCAGCTCGATGCTAATCGTTGCATGTATTTTGCATTCGATCCAGTGCTCTTATAATACGATTAAATTTATATGCCTCCTCTCTCTCTCTCTCTCTCTCTCTTTCCCGCTACATGCCGGGGGGCATGTGTCTCGGTCGCACCCTACTCGCGGTACGACACACTGGCAACGTAGCGTCGTATTATGAAACTTACGACGATTCATTGTCACCTTTGTATAGCCATCGTGTTCGTAGATGCGGAACGAGATTGTCGAAATCGTTGTGGATTGGATGCTCAGTGGACTTAGAGCATCGCATCCGAAATGTCTCACCCAGCGCTCGATTTTTTTCGTAGACATTTCGAGAAAAGTTACGATCCTACACTATTACCAGAAGCACGAGATGTACACATTTTCAGAATTTGGCTCCCCTCGGTGAAGAAAATCGTCGTTCCGTCAAACGAGCGAGACCTCTTCGCAATGGTTGCGATCGAGCCAAGCCGTCAGTTTGTTTTGCGTGTCTTCGCATTTTATCACTCTTCCTCGAAAGTTTTCACTTTCTGAAACTTTGTTTCTTCCTTCTCTTCCTTCTTTTCCTCCATCTTTATCGCGAATAATTTTCATTTAACTTATCGCAAGTCCTATCTTTACGTATTAAAATCTTCCTTCTTCTTTTTTCCCCTATTTGCCAAGGAGAGTGCAGCAGGAAGTATTTTACTCTCTTAAAGATTCCTTCAATTTATGTATTAGGTTGTCCGGAAAGTTCGTGCCGATTTTCGTTTTTTTAAATTTATTTATTATTTGTATTATTTATATATAATAAATAATTACACACACATATATATATATTATATAATTAATTTTTTTTCTTCAAAATCGGCACGAACTTTCCGGACAACCCAATATATTATACTCTACACTTATTTATTTATTACTCGATTATCGACCTCGATCGTTACCCAAACGCGTCGTGAAAAAGGGAAGAGTAATGATGCGTAAGGGATTAAATGCTCGAAGAAAGACACGGCGATCCATCAACAATGTCGGAAGGTATACGAAAGATCGGCCAAGAATACTACCGAAGGTGCCAAGTAACACGAGCTTCTAACGACGTCGACGACGGCGAGTTCGTGATTCTCGCTTTAAACCGCAGAACCGATGACGACGCGCGATGAACAGGCGACGGCAAGACGCCGGACGAGAGGAAAATTAACTCCGGTCATGAATGCATCGCGCACTAAAATATGCAGACAGCATCGCGCTATGTCCACCCTGCTGCGAGAGGCAGGGAACAACAGCGCGCTTCTTCCATCGAGTCTCTCCTCGTACGAAAGGTGTTCCACCGTGTTCGCATCGAATATATTTAGTTTTACGCTTTTATGTAATCGATGGGCATTCGTCCGCGAGATCGAGATCTCCCACTGATGTGCGGTTTTCCTCTGGTCCCTTTTTTTAACCTCTTCCTTCTCCTCCTTTCCTTTTCGTCTGTATAAGTTGGTGGTGAACGCAGCGCCTCGATACCAACTCGATATCCTCGATATCCATCTTTTTTAAAAAAAAAAACACGATCTATAAATACGTACAAGCGTGCATTGTATTTATAAAAGGAAGGATACAGTTAGGTCGATATTCAGAGATATCGAGATTGCTTCGGATCCGCGGTTTCTTTAACGCGCGAGGGAGGTAGAGGGTAGAGAAAAACGAACGTTCCTCCGTTCTCCAGCGTGAAATGTCAGATGGCTGCTACGTCAATGTCGATCGTTGTCGTCGATATGTAACTTATAATTATCGAGCGAATAATTATCGTGCATGCTCGATACGCGGAAGCACAATAGCCAGATGCTTGGGGTATTTCAACGTCAAAAACATGAAGCTGTAATGCTCGTAATAAGTGTAGAAAATTATTATGATTTCGAGTAGATTACAGTCACTTGTCGTTTCTTCTCTGTTTTTTTTCGCTCTTCCTTTTCTTTCTCATTTCCCCTCCTCTCTCGATACATCGAAAAAATCGAAGGAAAAATGTTATCGTATAATTTATCATTTGTACGATTCGATCCGACGCGTCCATAATCACCGACGTGTACCGATCGAAGGTTAAACGCTTTCACCGAACTGTTAAGCGTTTATTAGTTCGATTAGTCGTGGAAATAGTCAAAGATTAGCGTACAATTTCGAAGATCTGCACTTCTATTCGTTACCTTCGCGCGTCCATTGGTGCGTATAAGGATCGTTGCACTGACGTCAAGCCGAAAGTAAACGATGTTGGCATGCTAACGCTCGTGTCTATAATCACCAGGCTGTAAAGCTTGTCTTTAAAATTCCAGTAGCGTATAATTCGTATGGCATTTACGGTTTGAAAATTAATGGCTGCGCGAGCACGTAACCTGATAAAAACCAAAGTAGCCGACAATAATTGGCTTGTTATCGTAGATACGAAGAATAGATTTTCGTTCGAGCGTGATGAGAACCGACAATAGGGGAGAAATTAATTCCAGAACGGTCGACGTAGATCCAGGAAAACTTTGATATTTTATGTAAAATTTTTATTTTTCCGTCGATTGCAAACGAGCTTTCTCGTAAAATCGAAATTACCTTCGAGCAAAGAAGGTATTACCTTCAATTACCTTCAAATTTTCAAACCGATAGAAACAAAGTCTCGGGCGTATAATATTACGCATTCGTTTCCTAGCGTGAAACCTTTCGTTTTTTTACGTGGGCTTGTAAATTTAAAATTCTACCTTACGTATAATGTTAGAATACGAACCGTGTGCTGCTCTTCCAGTACGTAAGCACCTTGAAAAGAATTATTTCAATCCGTTAACCGGGGAATTCCCTTTTTAATTGCGCAGCTTTTTATGCTTAATTAGCTTATTATTGCTATATTTATTATTGTTTTTGATTAATATCGATATATTATTGCTTTATAATAAGCTAATTATGCTTAAAATAAATTGTACGTTTTACGTAATATATAAATTTAAAACGATCGACGTATTTATACGTCCTGCTCGGTTAACAGATTAATCTTCTTGTACTCTGACTTTTTTTGCGCGACGCTTCGCTCTCGAAATGACTAATTATCTGAAAAGCATTTTTTGGTGCTGCCATTTTTGCGTATCGTAATAATTACGAGCGAGATTCGAATGTCTCTAAAGGTATTAACTGAACAAATAAGTGGATATTCCCAACATTTTTCATGGGCACTGCATCAGAATAAGTTGTCAGACGTTACACGTGTCCAAATATTATGCACCTGCCGTACGTAGGGATAAAAGGGTTCACCCGTTCCGGCGAAAAGATACGAGACACGCGAACGTAAAATTGTCTGAAACCTTTGAAGTCTATCGATTACGTGTCCTTTCGAAAGAAACGTCTCTACGTTCGTTATTTCGTGCATACGTGGCACTTTTCGCAGGTATTTGGGAGTACTTAAGCACGAACACGTCGATGATGTATCGCGTTAGTCGTAGTATAGGTTTAGACATCGGAAAGACGGAAACGATGCGATGGCTGCGTCCGAGGTTATGCGATATAGATCGTGACATTTTGTAATATTCTATCGATTGCAGGTGAGAAGCAAACGCGATACGACGATATAAAACGATAATATGATCTATGGTGGTATTTAGGTCCAACGCAAATGGACGACCTTGCATCGGTCTTTAGGCGAATAAATCTCTTGCGTGTCTTCGCGTATTTAATCATACCGCGTATGATTATTCGCGTATTAAATCATACCAAATTGCATTTCTCTGGCATTATGCGTGTCTTAATGCGATTAACATACATGGATCGACTTCAAGCTGGTTTTTGAACCGTACATTCGCGTTCTTTTCGCGATTATCGATACACGCGTGTAATTCATGAACATTATAAACAGGCGAAGCATATAAAATTCTCGTTACCTTCTTTGATTCCTAAATGAAATATATGAAAGCTCATGGAAAGTTCATCGATGCTCTTGAGAAGCATAAATACTTAATTTTTGTCCCAAAATTACGTCAACATCGTATTATCTTTGAATTTCATTCGAAGTAAATGTTCGCCTTCGCATTAACGGTTTCAGTCTTTGAAGAGGTTAATCTTAAATGAATAGAGAATTTTGTTTTTCACGACTGCGCTCCGCCGTCGCAATTTCCTCCAAACGACGTCGACGACGATGATTTTTGGATTCATTCACCCTCAAACGAAAGCAGCGGTTACGACTGCGACTGCGTTCAGCCGCTATCCATATTGCAGTGCATTAAAATATATCCGAGTTACTACGAACCTCTTCCCTCGTCTCGTCTAAGAACTGAAAAAGCCGGCGGTTTTCATTTCGTCGGTCGTCGAGCTTGAATACCGAAAGAGAATTCGTTGAAATTAATTCTCGCGTTGCTAATTCCGTCGTAAATAAATACGAACGTTCGTCGAGACTACCGCTAAAAAGAGCGCGTTTTTAATTATTTCGCGTGTAATCCATCGATCATCGAATTCTTTGATTTATCGTTTTTCCTTGTTCCTTCTCTACGTGAATTTTCTTCATCGAACGTTTACAAATTATTGTTGTGCGACGACGCACTATTTCGACTCTATTTTCGACTTCCCACCTCCTACGACGTTTGAAAAATGTTACGTCGTACAGGTAGCCCTCCTACAATACGGCATCTTACAACACGGCCCTCTTCGGTCGAAATAGAAGACATGCGTGTATCGTCAGAGAATGAAATTGGCGGCATATTAGAACTTGCTGAATCAATCGGAGGCGAAGGTTTTGTGGATATGGCTATTAAGGACGTTCAAGACTTATTAAGGGAAGAAGAAGTTGACGAAGCGGATTTGATGGAAATGGCATCCGAAGCTGTAAATCAAATCAATTTTGAGGACACCAGCACTAATGAAGATAGTGCAACTAATAATTTAACATTAAAGAAAATTACAAAAAGGTCTAAGCTTTTCGAGAAATTTACAATGACCTGATAAGAACCAACAAGCAAAGTAAAATTATAGATTTTTTTTAGAGGGAAGAAGATGCAAGAACTTTAAATTTATTTTGCGTTGTACGTACGTTTATATTTTTAATAAGTTTTCGGAGCGTAACCTTTTTGTACTTGCTCTGGGTCTCGTACAACACGGCATTTTCTAGGAACCTGTCTACCGTGTTATAGGAGGGTTACCTGCATTTAATCGTCTTTTCGCTTCGCGATACCCTGTAATCTTCGATGAAAAAATTAAGAAAATAGAGTCACGATTATCTCGCGACGAAAACGAATTCCTTATATGAGACGAGATATAGAATAAGAGCCAGTCTACCGACGAGACAACGCACGCCGGCGTCTCGGAACCCGAAATAAACTTGCCGCATTCTCTCCTCTCTTTTTCTCTTTCGCGCTCTTCCTCTCCCCCCTACCTCTTTGATCTTCCTCCTTCTTCGCTTTTAATGTAACCTCGATGGTTAGAGCGTTTACTGCCATTCTCGTTTACGAGGATAGAGATGCGTCGGTTCCGTCTCGATAGAGAGGAAGGGAGGAGGGAGAGAAAGATAGAATAGGAGAAAAAAAGGGGGGTTGAAAAAGAATCGTACGAATAATTACTCCGACGCTTTTAAAGAAGTATTTCACGAAAGCAAGATCCCAAGCCAAAGGTTAGGTATTTAGTAGCGTATTTTAGAACTTTTAGAATCCTCTTTCTTCTCGTCCTTGGGAGACGTCTGTAAGAACGTCGATGGGATCGAGTGCTCTCGTCGTTATTAAACACGTCGGCATTCCATTATTCATTGGAATACGCGATATAGATCGATGTTAAAAGAAGACGTTTATGATTTGCCAATGAAAGACGGAAATGGTTGATTATTTCCCTTCGAGTAGAAGCTGTTGTAAAAGGATCGTTCGAACCTGTCGTCGCTAAAATAATATTTTTCTCTTGCAGATAGAGATCAATCAAAATGGTTGTCGGTGAAGCAAGTATACACAATATAATGGGTGGGATGGAGAGCACAGGAGGTGTCCGACTTCACAATCACAAGCGAAAATTGAAACAAAGGTAGGGGTAGCAGTGCGATTCGAGTAAAGAAGGTTTAAGAATGAAGAGGAAGATGAAACTAGCACGCGATTGGAACTCCGTTCGACACGTTAAGCAGTTGGCTAGCTTCTCGTTGATGTTTGATCGACCGATCGGCACTTACTGCCAAGACTCGTTAATTAGAAATTCGAAGATCGGCGCGTTTGCCAACCAGTAGAACATGTCACCGCAAAAATAATTCGAGATCGTCGATGTAACGGCTTGTCGATTTATGAGATTTGGCAGTGTGCGTGAAATCGATGATTTCGCGTTTCTTAATCGATGATAATAACAATGGTAACGATAACGATAATATTGATGGGGACGTGACGCTGTATTCTAGGTTCGACATAATTAAAAAATTGGGACAAGGTACCTACGGCAAGGTACAATTAGGAATAAATAAAGAGACCGGCCAGGAAGTGGCGATAAAGACCATAAAAAAGTGTAAAATAGAGACGGAGGCGGATCTCGTACGGATAAGACGAGAGATTCAGATTATGTCGAGTGTGCAACATCCGAATATTATTCACATATACGAAGGTAAGGGATGATACGAAGCGCATCCACGAGTCGGATACGTCACGTCTACTAAAATATTATTTATATTACTTTTGACAGTTTTTGAAAACAGGGAAAAAATGGTGTTGGTTATGGAATACGCCGCGGGTGGTGAATTATACGATTACTTGAGCGAGCGAAAGGTTTTAAGCGAACAAGAAGCTCGAAGAATATTTCGTCAGATAGCTACCGCTGTTTTCTATTGTCACAAACATAAAATATGCCATAGAGACCTCAAACTAGAAAACATTCTTCTCGATCAGACTGGAAACGCTAAGATTGCTGACTTTGGTTTGTCCAATGTTTTCGATGAGCAGAGATTATTGAATACGTTTTGCGGTAGTCCACTCTATGCGAGTCCTGAGATCGTAAAGGGAACGCCTTATCATGGACCAGAAGTAGACTGTTGGAGTTTAGGTGTTCTTTTGTACACGTTAGTCTATGGTGCCATGCCCTTCGATGGGTCTAATTTCAAACGACTAGTCAAACAGATTTCTCAGTCTGATTATTTTGAGCCGAAGAAGCCATCCCGTAAGTATTAAAATCTTACGAAATTATTTGGAGGTACCGGAAAGTTTTTTCGTTTTTCCCATCAGTACGATTCGTGAGCTTCTTGAAACTCGTTCGTTAACTTAAATAGAATTGTCTTGTATTGTGATTGATTTGTGCTACTTTGAGTATCCGATCAATAATTTTATTTATTTTTGAACCGTTGCTTTCGAAAGAACGGAAGAATTTCAATCAAAACATTTTTTACGGTATTTAATGTTGTACGAGTTTCATCAAAAACATTCTGCTACAGTTGCTATTACGACGTTTATGGTGATGAACTTGAAGTGTACGCACATGCCAACAGTGATATAAAAGATTTAAATCGGGAAATTTATGTCTGTATGATGAATCTCGATCAGGAAAGACTGCTAAAGTGGTTGATGTAGTTTTGCTTGCAGAAATCGAAGATCTCATTCATTATAACAGCTTAAATCTGAGGATAAAGTTAACTCTGCAATCTATTATAATTCGATCGACCGAATCGCAGCTTAATTAAAAAACAAATGTAAACAATGTTAAAATGATCCTTGAACAATTTTTTTCTTCAAAAAATTGGGAATTTTATAAAAAGGGAATTGTCTTCTCCGCAGATGACAAAGTGTCATAGAACACGATGGGAACTATATTCCTTGACAAAAAACAATTTTGTCCATTTAATTTTGTTTTATTTTAATACCAAGAGAAACGAAAAAACTTTCCGATATTAACACGATTTGAACATTATATTGTCATATTGATAATTTATCCGTTATAGCGGCATCTCCTCTCATTAAGGATATGCTTACGGCTTGCCCTGGTAGACGAGCAGACATTGAAAAGATCTGTAGTCATTGGTGGGTGAATGAAGGCTACGAACAAAGTTGTCTCGATATCGCGGAAGATCTTGCCGCTCAAACACCCGTTCGACTTGACTTGTTGCTTTCCTTAGTACCACAATCAGCTAGCGCAGAAAAATTACTTGTAGGCGATCAGCAAACCAGTGGAGACGTTGTTAATAGTATATCTACCGAAACTGTAGTACCTACGAGATGTCATTCTGTTGGTAGTTTAATGGAGCTCGATCAAAATAATTCAGACCGAAGAATTAGAGAATTATTTGAGGAAGATTCCAGGGCAGTAGCTACGAGCGATGCTAAAAGAAAATTGGAAACAACGCCATCGATGGACGAAACGATGGCAGTTGGTGTCAAGAGAAAAGAACGATCCAGGAGGAAAGAAAGAACAGACGAAAGAGAACCAAGAGCGTATCGGTCAACATCCAGGTACATTTTTATTTATTAAAACCTAATATTCTATAATATTTATTAATTTAGTGTTGTGCTTATTTATATTTATTAATCCATATTTTGTTACATTCTTTTCTATGTAGACATCATTCAGCGCCGATTCCAAATTCTATAACGGAAGAGTGTATGGAAATAGATTCTATGCCGACAGTTCCTACCGCTAAAGTTACCGATCTAAATAAAGTTGATGCGGCTGCTTGTTTAGAATTAATTGAAGAATCTAAAGAAAAGTCACCTGTTAAGGAAAGAAGTAAAATACCAAATGTAGTGGACGATAGACAATTGTTTAAGCAAATATCGACGGAAAACGTTGAAAAATACTATAATGTCGGTCAAGAAGAAAATAAAATCGGTATCTTGCAAGAAGATAATACAGAGGTGACTGAAAATAATATCCCAACGCAAGAATCTGTGCCACTTGAAAGTAGCAGAAGTATGAATAAACTGGAAAATAGATTAATATCGGACGAACAGTTTGACAATACTTCTAAATTAAACGTGCCAAACGAAAGTAGTTCAAGCAATGTAATCAAATCTAACGATTTTACAGTACAAGATAAAATTGTAGATCCAACCGAAAAAGAAATTAAAAAATTGAAAGAGAGAGCATATTCTCTTGATTCAGAACTTTTAAACGAGGCCGGAGATTTATCCGGGAAATCTGTTGAAAGGCGACGCTCTAAAATATTCGAAATTGCAGAAAAGTTTAATCAGATGGCGTCCAATGTAGAGACCGAGAAACCAGATAAAATTTTTATTCCTGGCGTTAATGTAGGTGGAGCAAAGCGTGCTTTCGAACGGAAAGCAAGTCTGTCGTCAATTATGGTTCCACCCGCGATAAAATCTAATGCGACTAAGGTTATCATTGATGTACCAGTGGAAAAGAAAAGCGAGAAGATTGATGATAGAACAAAATGTGAAAAAACTGTGGATACGGAAGAAAAAGTAAATAAAGAAGATGAAGCAAAAAAACGAGCGGTCGACATAATAACTGGTGCAATTGGCAAGCCACCTATGCTGAAAAAAATAAATGGTTCTCCTCCGATATCTCCACAAAATCAGGATTCCAAAAAATTGGGATTAAAAATACAAGTTGCGCCCAATGACGTGAGATCCGCTACGGTATCTGTATCCACGCCAATAGAAACGATGTTCCCATTTGATAACAACTCCAATACAGTGGAAACTACAGTATGTAAAAGATAATGTTATACTTAACAATTATATTTGCTTATTATAATTGCTTATTTTAATGTTCAACGAAAAAATCTATTCTAATAATTTATTTTTATAGGCAACGAATGACTCGTCGAGTGTTGATAATTCACAAGCAGAAGAACCAAAATTATCTTCCAAAATGGAAATAACGCTTAAAAGTGCTACTCTACCTAGACCTCGAAAGACTAGTAAAGCCGAGATTACGCTGTCTGGAATTAAATCTCCTGAAAAAGCAGCTTTTAAATCTGAAGTAGAAGCAAAAATTGATGCTTTTCAACCACAGAGGCTCAGAACACAGAGATCGGAAGTAGCATTTCCTGTTGCCGCAGCGGTACCCCAGACAAGTAGAAGTTCGAGTCTAGAACCAGAAGGAAGACCAAAAGTCCTTCCGAAAGAAAGAATTATACCGATTCAGGTAAAAAAAAAACAAAATTTTATTTCCTTATAGTTTACTCCGATGGCACGTTATGTATTAATTTGTTTATTAAATTATAGCTCGAATCAGGACAACAGCAGGCACAATATTCATCTGCGGCTCCGTCAAAGCCACCAATGCCGCAAAGATCGATGTCTCAACGATCAGGATCTTTGTCTCGTCAATCAACTGCAGATTCTGATACAGATAGTGCTCTTGGCTCGATAGCAGGACCTGAACCGATTAGGAAAAGTCCCAGAGAATATATAATTCCTATTGCTGTGGAAGGTGGTGGTTACGTTACACCACGATCTGGTAGTGTAGAACCAGAAAGCAAAACCAATACTCCAACTACTACAAATCCTCCTAGATCCAGATTCGGTAGACCAAGAAGAATGAGTTCGCTCTTGTCAGATGCTAGCGAAGATGAATCTCCGTTTTCTACACTGCATAGGTAAATATTATTTTATGTTTATGTGCAAATATTTGAGTAATATTTAAAAATGTACGTATTATCAATCGCCTACTTTTCAGGGACAGCGAAGATCTCCTACAAAGACATATGCATCGATTGCGAAGCTCTCGACCATCCAGACAACCATCTGAGCATGGCGATAGTTTGTCGTCTGGCGAAGATGATGACGATGATGGATTTGAATTGTTAACAGCTGAAAATTTATTTTCTACATTATTATCCAGAGTGCGAAGTTTAACTCAAAGGTTAAATGTCGATGATAATCGAAGCAGCGGGTTTTCAAGTAGCAGATTGCTTGGTAGATTGGGAGCTAACTCACCACAAACATTTTGGGGACTGAATAAACCATTATCCAGGTAGTTTAACAATTAGCATTTATTGTATATGTTTTCTTATTTAGTATAGTTACGTGTAACGTATGCGTAAACAATGTATATGTTACATTGATTGCAATGATTCTTTTATTCTAATGGCAGTGATTTAATTACTTATCTATGCAAGCCATGAGACCTACGTTGAAACAAGGATCGTGACAACGTGAGTCCGATTGTAAAGAAAATCAATGAACAGCATAGATAATTATAACTTTATTAGAAGTAGCGATCCTACAATTATTAGTTAAACACCTCTTGTGCTATGCACTACAATTTCACATGCATAAGAAAATACACATTTCAATATTTTTGAAACTAGATCGTCCACTTGTATCTATGAATGCGAATCTATTTTGTTTACTTTGCTTTTAAGTGGGGTATTACGTACGATACGTAAGAGCAGTACACACGATGTAAAAATAAATGAGCTGAAAATACTTTTAACTTACCTTTGCTGACTGACATCTTTCCTTTTAAACTGCACACTCATTTCATTTTAGCCTTTTACCAGTGCACTAAGTTGTTCATCTTGAGTTAAAACATCGTTATGTCTTTACATCTAAATAGTTAAAACATTATTGGCATGGATAACAAACGGATTTTAGTAGAATTAAAGTGATTAAGTGATATTTTTTGTTATCTTTTGGAAATATAGGAGACTATCGGAATCCCAATTCAAACATTCTCTCAATCGTGACGCTGATATATTCAGTAGAAAAGATTCTGGTAGCGTCAACAATCAGACATCTCCGAATAGTCCAGGATCGTATAGTACACCTTCGAGAGAAAGTGTTTTTGAGATGGGGAGTAATACATTACCACGAGGTAAGAGAATGCGTATATACATATAATTTATTATCAGTGATCCACTGTGAAGTGTAGTCAGCAAAATTTGATGTTGTATGGTATTAACATACGTCTTCACAGATGTTAAAATGTTTCTAAATTTATTATTTTATAGCATTCTTATATTGTCAATAGCACTAAATAAACTTAGTTGCTATATTCGGTACAACTTACTGTGAAAACGTGAAATTATATTGCTATTTTTTCACTGGTTAAGAATATTAGCCATGTGGAAAAATGCTAGATTGTATTCAGTATGCATCTCCTAGTACCTAGCTGTTGTCGAGTCGTTGATAGACAGAGCACATCTTTTTTGTTTATTTTTATTGGTTTACCTATTGTTTCATTTTATTTTTTCCAACATGTTATTCCTCTGATTTATTGCCTGACAATGTTTTGCAACTTTTGGTACTAACACTCTTTAGAATAACTAGAAGGTTCATGTTTGGCACAGGTGGGTGTATTTTATATGAATTTTCATTTTTCTTCGTGATATTATTGTATAATTAGAATATTCCATATTTTAACTTCCAAATAAATATATTCAAAATTAAGGGTAAAATAAAAGAAGAAAATCATATTATTCGTCTATAATTATTGATAATTAGCACTTACTGCTACATCAATAGACAATGTGATACTAGAAAATTACTAAACTAGAAATTTGTATCTTCTTGCATCTAGATAAAAAACAATTAAAAGCATGAATGCATGGTATATTCCTTTTAATAAAATCTATTTTATCATAGATATTATTTAAAATATGATTTGCCTGTCCCTTCAAGTCTTATATTGTCTTTAATAAATAAAAATTGACTTTATTATTTTATTGCTCTATGAGTAGTCATTAGTGTAAAATTTGTTATAATTCATTTTTATAGTAGAATAATATAAATAATAAGAATAAAAATCTTGATTATTACTTTTAACGACAATGTAAAACAGATATTTACATAATTGGGTACTAAATGATATAACGTAGTGGAAGAAAATATATTGAATTCCTTTGTGAACATAAAAGTAATGATGAAAGTTAAATTGTGAACTCACTTTGCCTGACATAGAACCTTGCAATATGCAGTAGTTGTTGCAATGCTGTTTTTGATTTATATTATCCTTATAACATTGTAACAATACACCTTTTTTTTCTTTTTTTTTTCTTTTATTTACTTAGTACATATTGAAGTTTAAAGCATGACTGCACACATTTATGAACAGAAATACAAGAAAAACTATTTCACTTTTTAAGACAAAATTTCATATAGTAAGAATCATGCATTATTCTACGTCTATCGTCGACTCTTCAATCAGTAATTAAAATTACTTATTTGTTACCACTGATTGATATTTGAGGGATTATATTTTTGATAGCATTTTTCCTTCATATTGGAAAAAGCTTTTGCTTTCACTACGATAAAATATTTAATATGCTTTGTGACTTTAATACAATGAAGTCTTATGGATTACATTGCAGTTAGTTTTCACATAGCATATATTATCCAACCAAATTATTAAAATAAAGTTTAAAAGTTATATCTTTGCTTGGCAATTGAATTTTATATCTGATATATTTATTAACGATCAATCTAAGCGATTGAATAAATTTTTGGAAACATTTTTTATCGTAATGTGGCCATACATATCTATGCTACAAGATTTACTTTTACAAATGTTATAATTCATTCACTTGAATAAAATAACATCTATATCTAATTAATAATCCGATAGAGATAGTCTATAAAATAATTTGTAAATATGTTTATCGAAAATATTTTCTACAAAATCACAGTGGCCTAGTTCTATAACACTCTTGATTGACGGTCTTTTATGACGGTTGTTGCAGCGACCGTGCGAGTGACTCTACGTAGGCGGGCTGACGGTAATCCCCAGTAGACATACCAAGTTAGGTACTATACTATACCTAATTTAGAAAATATGACAACATGGTCATTTTCGTAAAAGAAAATTTGTCATTTAATCACATACACTTCTTTCACCCGAAATTCTCAAACATTCGTTGTATTTATTCAAAAACGATAAGTCAAATCCTTAATCCCCATAACATCTTCTATGAATGTACTATTACGAGAAAAATGTTTATATTTTTGTTTTTATATAAGTTTGTTATTTAATGGAAGTTCGAGAAAAACACACTCTAACAGTTCTGAAACGTTGTGTGCCAATAGGCTGCTATATTTACAAGCCTTTAGACTACAAATCATTTGGAGTATGATATATTTTAACATACAAGCATGCATTATAACTATGACTACATTCTAAATTGATTCGGTTAACGATTGTTATTAATTACTTTATAATAAAGTTATACAAATTTTTATAAATACATACGTATATCAAATATTCTACATTTGTATAGTAACGATCAATCAACAATTAATTTATATTCAATATAGTGGTGCTTAGAATAAATCATACTGAAATTTTCGAAAAAATAATTTACAGATATGCTAATTGTTGACATGTGCTATAAAATAATTTTGTTATATAAACGAAATTTTAAATGACATTGTTAGGGAGAAAATTATAAAAATCTGTGCTGCAAACGGAAGCTAACCCTTGTCTGAAATGGCTGATATTTGTTGTGTTTTAAGAGTTTAAATAACAGCGTTTTATTACTTCACACTGTCTCAGCATGTTTGAATAATGCTACTGTATACTATATTTAATATAATACACTGCACTACTTTTAAGTTAAGTTTACTCATTTAACATATTGTGATTTAGGGAAAATATAAAGTGATATATTTATTCTTACCTTGTACCTTTAATATATTGCAGTTCTACCTAAATCTGTTATTGTCTGTGAAGTTTGTAACTATGATTTCTAAAAATACGAAGTTAATATATTTTGTCTGCATGTATTTGTTAAATGAGTATACGTTCATAATTTTTATTTTCTGTATTGTTATATACATACATATATGTGTCTTACTTATTACTGATGCATATTTTCAAATACATTTTATTAACTCCTTAACACGTTGAGCGCGGCACCGATTTTGCTATCCTTTCTTCTGTTCAGGCGGCAGCGAGCACTTGAGAAAGAATTCTCAATGAGTGTTTGGAACAGAGAGTGTAACGTGCACGATACGATGACGACTTCGTTTCACTTTTTCAAAAATAGCAAAAAATTTAACTAAAAAATTCATCACTTTTTGTAATTAATGTAAATCCCAATCCTATCTTAATTTGGAATATTTTACTATACTGTATTAAATAAGCATACGCATATATTTTCATACTATACTATTTACAATATTTGATTTTTAAACTTAATATTGTCGGGCCGGCAATGTAAGAACGAAAAGTCTACTGTCGATTACTAGGGACTGGCGCCGCGCTCAACGTGTTAAGAAAAATTAAGAATCTTCCACTATTCTAAGTCACTGAGTAACATAGTATTGAGCATGAAGCAGTATTTTGAAAATATGTATCGTTCGTCGTATATCAGTGTTCCGCATATATAAATGTGGAACTTTTTTAGAACTATATAATAACTTGGGAAAATTTTAAGGAAGAGTTAGTTTTATTTATTAATTTTTCGACAAATTTTATAAGAAAGTTTTATGTATGTAGAAATAAAGAAGTGTAAATATTTACATGGACGTGTTTTTCGCATATCCTTATTAAAAATCCTGTTCGGTACCTACATATATTTAGAAGGCACCTAGACATTATCTCAATTGTTTTCAGATAAAGTAGAACACGAAGGCATAGAAGCGGAAGCAGCACAATTTAGAAAAGAGGCACAAGAATCGTTAGAACAGAATTTTACTCCTAGCTTGGCGCGGAGATTAAGCAGACAATTTATTGAACAAACAAGGCAATCGTTACCAAGATCACCATCGATACCTCGTGAAAAGTATCATTCGCCCAATAGAGAAACATTAAGTTTAATAGAATCGTCTGATGTTGCAAAAAAACATGCTAGTTCAACTACATCGGATCAAACAGAATACAGAAGTAGATCGATTGACAGAAATATTAGGAGAACCAATAGTTTGTTGGAAGCAGGAAACAAAGCAGATAGGATCGATAAGCGATTTTCCAAAAGAAGTATTAGTCTCTTTGATGACGAAGATAATAGTTTACTACCATTGCCAAGACAAATAATGACATTAGGCAGAAAATACAAAGACATTGGTAAATCAAATAGTGGTAGCACCTGGAGAGATAATTTTAATATCTATAGAACGGATAAAATTCAAGAAGAATGTATCGAAGATACACCACAATTACGCAAAGAAATATACAGCAATATTGACAACAATACAGAAAATGCCTCTATATCTGAATGTACTTCAATATCTATGTGCAATTCAAATACTAATTTAATGGATACTACGTCCAGTATGTCAGCCAAGTCATATGAAACATCGACAGAATCGTCCTCGAATATGCTCGACAACAACAAGTCGTTTTATAAAACTGAACAATCGAAGACGCTTGAGAATCGATTATTAGCGGCCGAAAATTTGATCAAAGAATCAAAATTGAAAAATTTAGGTCCATCAAAATTTAATCCAAATTTAAGTTCCAATTATAGAGATACTGATAAATGTGACAAAGAATCTTTGTATTCTATGTCAAATATTTCTACTACAGACATTTCCAAACGGCGGAGTTGTATTCCAAGTTTAAGACTACGATCAGGTTCCCTGACAAGAGAATCCAGCTTAAATGGAGAAAGACGAAAATCATTTGCTGACTCCCAAGAAGGTTACTTTGCTAGAACACTGACACCAGAGAGATCGATCTTGGATAAATTCTTTAGAGCTAATAATAATAATAAAAATGTTGAGTCGAAAGATAAAGCTCAGAAACCAAAACAACATAGGATTTCACGATTTTTACGGCCTGATTTTTTCGATACGCCAAGGGAAGAAAGTCAATATATTAAGGAAAAAGAAGCCCAAAAAGCTGCGGAGAATGAACGTAGGAAATCTCGTTTTACAAAGAAGAAAAATGAAAGCAAAATCTGCCCGATAGATAGTAAGACCGATACGAAACCAGAAAAGGAATTAAAAAATGAAGTAAACTTCCTTAAAAAAGATAAGTCAGATATATCGCCGGACGATAAATCGAAAAAGGATACTTCCAGTGATCACAATAAAATGAAATTTGAAAAACAAAGCTCAAAAAGCAGTTTTTTGCATTCCTTAGAAAAAAAAATAGAAAGATTTCGTTCCACCGATGAAGTATCAAAATCATTGAGTAATGGAAGTAATCTAATAAATCAGAAAGCGAGAGCTTTAAGAGAAAATTCTGCCCCTCCCATTGAAAATTTATCCACTGAATGTAATTTAATAAAAAGAGCAATAAGCGTCGAGGATCTATCTTTAAAGAAAGGCTCTACAAAAAATAGTAACAAAACAGTATCATCCGTGCTAGGATTATTCAAGAATTCTGATGTAAAACAAAACACAAGTGCGGTAAAAACACAGACTGCTCTTATAAATAAATTGAAGAAAAATACGTCTAAACCTGCAAGAATCGATGTACCTATAAATGAAGATATAACTTCTACAAGTAAAATACCAACGAAACTGATGAAAAATGATGTTAAATTAGTTAAAAGGGCTGCTGAAAACAAAAAAATAGTGGACAAAGTTACCGCAGAATGTAAAAAATCACCTCCCAAAGATAAACCAAAGGAAAAGAAGTGTACCATCGAAAAACAATCAAGAGAATTACAGACTAGGACCGAAAAAGAGATACAACCAGAAAAATCATCTAGTTTTAAAGATACTTCTGTTGGAAAAGATAAAATTGAAAAAGCAGATTTACCTTTAAAGACGTGTGACTTTAAAAACTTACCTAATGAGACAACTCCGATACAAACAGAAGAGAACAGCTTTAAACAGGATAAAAAATTAATAAAAACGAAGAAAAACGTTAGTTCTTTAAAAAAGAGTAATTCTATCACAAAAAAAGCAGAAAAGGGAGAAAATTCTGATACAAAAATATCGAAGCTAACCAAGGTAAAGAATTCAACAGAAAAAGAAGATACCGATGGCACTAAAAAGAAAAAAATTGTACGCGTTGTTAAGAAGGTAGTCAAAAAATCTTCTGACAGCTCTAACAGCAAATCGGAAGAAAAACAGAAATGTTCAAATGTACTAACGAAGGATACAGTTTCTCCAGTGAAGCAAAAAAGTCCTGAAATATCAACGACAAACATTTATAACAAACGTGAAAATAATTCCGAACAAAATTTCCCTCAATCGCCTATAGATACTACAGAAACTTACGCTTCTGGCGAAATGTCAGTTAAAGAGCCGTATGCACAGTTAAAAACAAATTCTAATCCTATCGATTCAACGGCAATTAAATTTGAATCAAAAGCTTCGGATTACGAGTTGTACGACGATGCTAATAATATTCACGATGAACAAACGAAAAGTATGGAGTCTAATATAAGACAGGTTAAATGTACTGAACAGCATGCTAATAGAGAAAATTTAAAGCTTGATTTATCTAAGATCCCGCAACATACATTTCGAAATTCTACATGCAAAAAAGATTCCCCAAAATCTGAATCATTTAAATTAAATCTTACTGCATCCACTGGATCGCCAAAAACGAATGAATTTAATATAGAAAATGACTCAGACAAATTATTAGATTCTTTATCAAGAATGACACATCATGCTACGATCACAGGAAATAAAATAATTATTGAAAAACCATTAAGAGTCAAAGACGTTGCTGAATTAAAAAAAGAAGTCAATGAATGCGCAAGACTTATTGAAAATCATATTGAATTACATAATGATGTAATACAATCTGAGAGTGACGCTATATTAGCGAGGAAACACGAAATTGAATTAGATCAATCTGATTTAAGTAATTTAGACAAGAGTGAATCCATGCAAGACAAACAAGATTATAAAATCCCATCTGCTAGTAACACAAATGATTGTACAAGCGAAATACTCTCACCTGCCGATGAACCAGATAGTTTTGATTCATGGTCGATATGTTCAGCTGACATGAATCATACACGTGGAGAATTAAACTCTCCAACTTCGCCATCGTATTCATTGTTTTTACGCGGAGATCAGTCTGAGTCTGTTATAGACAGAATACGAAGAAGAAGTTTTTATTCGCGATTTAACGACAGAAAAAGACCTTCTCTATCAGTACCTCCACCGGGAGTAACTTTACCAAGCGGGTCAACATTACCAAGAAAATATAGTTTCGGTAGTTCACGTGACAGAGATCGTGGTAAATTAAGTAATTATGCTACAACCAATAAAAGGCAAATAGAACAAAATTATAACTTGTATCATGACGATATACCATCATATAGAAAATCACCTGTTGATAGAGAAACATATGCTGATAGAGGTACAATGTCTTATACTACAGATTTCAAATCACCAGTTGAACAATACAGTAGATTGTCATACTCGACCTACGATCCTTTACGAAAGTACTTAAAATCTCTTCCTTTAAATTTATCTACATCTCGTAGAAGATACCATAGTACAGACTTTAGTACAGATAATGAGCTAAATTCGTATAAAAGTCAATTGTCGAGTTCTTTATTGAATAGTGATAATGCTATAGAATATTATACAAATAGAAACTCTGGCATACTACCAAAAAAGTATGGATCTACAGCCAATTGTTCCATACCAAAAACAGTAGAGTATTACGAAGAATTGCTATCTCCAAGTAATCCTGAATATTTAACGGCGCGGAGATCCCCAATATCGAATGAGTATTTGCATAGAGTTGAAAACGGACTTCATAATGGAAATATAGATAAACATGTCTCTGGCAAATTTAATTCTTGCGTGAATGAAGTAACAGAAGTAGGACTCACCACAGGAAGTGACAATGAACTGGAGGAACGAACAAGGTATCATTTCTAGTAATCAAATTTCATAAAATATTTTTATACAATTTTTAATATTGAATTATGGTTGCCTATCATAAATATTGATATAATATTAATTCTAATTATACGACTTATGATTACATCATCTTTAATCTTTCAGGACAACGAATCGATATATTAATGAAACAACGAATTTACCTTCGACGTCGTCAGATTTTTAATCAAATAAATATGTCACAGATAATTGAAAGATAATTACAAGAATTAGTTTCCCTGAATCAATATAAGGTCCGATACACTTGCCATTTTAAACATCCTTTTTCATGCTATAATAATACAATTCTTGCATCAGTATAAAGGATTAATATTAATTCTAGAACGTTAAATATATGATACCGGATGACGTTAAAATAAATTTAATAGTCAATATGTAAAGGTTTTTATATGGTGAATATCCCTAGTATTTGCGTTTACACAATCGTACTTTTATCAAATAACATCAAAATTCTTATAAAATTAACTTATATACTGATGTGTAAAAAATGATATAAAATAACATTATTGTACATTTTTAAGTTAATTTTAGTTTTATTACATTTTATTTTACATTTTTAATTTTAAATTTACATAGTTGTTGCATTTTATTGTACTTTCTTCTGAATATGACTATTATAGTATTTTAATATTTGTTGAATGTTCACATCTCTTGGTATTTATGACAAATTTGCATGTTGATTCTTTCCATGAATTTAAGATACAAAAGGTGTGCACAAGCATACACCATTTATTATGGTGTATAATAGCGTGTTTTCTAAATAGTATTCTTTAATAACATACTTTTATCAAAAAATGTTATTACTTGCAGTAAATGAACGCGACATTAAGCATAACATGCATCTTTTCATATTCATTTTAATGAATCAAATGTTACGCGCAAAGATTACTTTAGCTCTAATGTCTATAGAAATATAAATAACAACATTGGCACTTGTCAATGGCATGAGTGTGGGTGAGACAATATGTAAAATGCATCAATATCTAATATACTGTTATCAAAGGAATTAGTTGATAGAAATTATTGATCGAATATTATATTAATTTTGTTTTTTTTTTTTATTAAATATTCCTACAAAATATGCTCAAAAGTGTTCATACATACCTTAATAATTTACCTACAAAATGTGTCACTGTAGGTATTCACACTTTGGAGCACTACTTAAGAATTCATAAAATAAAGTAAACAAGCCTTTAGTTCCTTATAACGATGTTGCCTTACATTTGCAAAGACGATTGTTTGTTAATCCAATGAAGAAGTAAAAAGCAATAAAGCTTGTATAGAAGCCTCTGACTGATAAGCCATTGTCTTCCGCTTGTTATGTATGTGTTTTCTATTGATATACATATTTTGAATAAATATCACTAATTAAATGAATTTTGCCTATTTATTACTTGATATAGATATTAATATAGAAACATTGAAATATTGTACGGCTGTCTCATTGATATCTATATATATATATACGAATGTGTGATTTGAAATAAGTATCTTTTGTTTATTTGTCACGATTCCCGTCATTATTCCTATTTTTACTAATGAAAAGTATGGACCCTGTAAAATTACGTTTTTATATAGAGAGATATCAGAAGGAAAATCAAAATTTACATCTTAACGAAAAATTTATACGTACATCTTTGATAAAACCTGTGACTGGAAAGTTTTATGGAACTCACGATGCTTTTTCAAAAGACGATATTAAAGAAGAATATATAAAATTGGTTGAAAGGAGAACAATCTTTACACCTAAAGATATTTATACGTTTAGGCCACCTTCGACCAATATGGAGTGTGTTAGAAATTTGAATAATCTTTTGATCCTATACAAATTACAATAATTTCAAGCACTTATAAAATTTTGTAAATCAATTATAGATATGGATGGTTCACAGAACCTTTGATACCTAAAACATCAGATTCAAGATTATTCTTCCCTCGTAAGGAATGTGAATTTATCAAAACTGAACGTGCATTACAACAACTGCAAAAAAATATTCCGGTTAAAAAATTTACGGGTGTACCATTTAGGACCTAATAATGCTATATAAAATATTTATATCGATTGCAATTTCTTATTTCTTATAATTTATACATATAAATTTATTAAGTTATTTTAAAGTTGCTTCCAAAACGATTGCTGCTAATGTGTATTATATTGTAAGTATGATGACTCCGCAAAAATTAACATAAATATCAAGCAATAAAAATATATTACAAAATATTAATACAAATTTATTATATTTACATGTTGGTACACACAAAATATATCTTATAATAATTTAAAATCTTTATTCTTAAGAATTCTGTGAAATTCAATACTATTATTGTGCCACTGGTTTCTTAGCAACCAACGTGATTAATTCGAATCTTATAAAATGATATAATTTATAAAAGCCTAATGGATATTCCATGCGCGATAAACATACATGCATGCATATTTATGTACAATTTCAATAAATCTGTTCATTATCGTAATGAGGTTTACTGTTCTCAAGAGAAGTAAGTGTCAATAACCATGACAGAAAGAGGTTTTTGCATAAATATACAATTGAACCTTCATGCTGTACGTATACGAAAATCAAATTTTGTTTTACATTGTGATATCAAATATCTAAAATTTAACATTGAATAAACCTTTCAGATAACTTGTCCCGGTGTGTGGCTATGTCCTAATGGTGCAATAGCTTTACAAATAAATACTTTTGGTTTAACTGTTGAATCTCGTAGAATAACACCAGTTTTTCCATTACTATTTCATGATAAATTCGTACTTGAGAAAGTCTATAAACGAGTCACAACTTTAATAGAGTTACAAAGCAAACTGGAACGACAAATACTTTATGCAAAATTAATACAATGGATTACACCTTCCAGTATAGGTGTCGTTTTAGCAATCTTTGAAATAGATCTAGCAAGTTTATTATATCCGAACCTACGTTTTAAAGGGTTTTTACCTGGTGTGGATGTAGATTTACTTATGGAATGTACAACAAATTTTCCTGTAAGAAGATCAACGGATATTTTTAATTCGTAATTTAGATTTATCAATATAGTATAAAATTAATTTTCGTATAGGGTATTATAGCTCCTAAAATCAGAGTTTCTACGAAAACAATTATAAAGGAAGTTACACAGATTTATGACACAAGTAACACAAGCTTACATATTGTTAATTCAAAAATAATAAACTCCAAGGTAATAACGTACTTAAAGCATTGTAATACTATTATTATATTGTAACTATTTATACCAAATATTGAAAAAATATTTTTTAGAATATACCCTGTGTATGCAGAAAACAACCTGCTAAAGGTATTATTAGACAACGAAGAGTATGCCATAAACAAGGAAGATGTAAAACACAAATTTGTCAGCAGTGAGTATAAAATACTCCATTTATTTACATATCACATAATATAAAATGCTATAAGATTATATTTTTTATATAATTACAGACAAGGATCAAATACTGCACACGATTCATATTTACATTCTTCATGCCCTAATCAATCTCTATCTGATGGATACTATTGCACAGAAAGTACATCAGTTCCCGATAATCCACATATCTTTGAAGATTGTCCTATTTGTTTAAAATATAAATGTTATTTTCTAGTTTGTTGCAATGAATTTTGTGAAAAAAGAAATATTTTTGATAGAAAATGCAAGAAGATTCCATTACAAAATTGTACATTTTCAAAACACGATCATCAATACAAATCAACTTTTAAACCATTCGGTGTACCTATTACACAAGAGCAACAACCATATTAATGTAAAGCAATTACAACTTATAAACGACTACATTATTATAAATTGTTTCATTTATATTATACTTCTTTTTAGATTAAATTCTAAGATAGTAAATCTGGGAAATGGCAATTTCAATTTTAAAAAATGAATTTTAGCTTTAAAAATTCTTTAAAAAGATAAAATAAGTTATATATATAAAATAAAAAGGCACTTATGTTAACTATGTTAACCATATATTTAAGTATAAATATATACACTTTATATGCATAACAAATTCATTTTAATGATTTTTTTATAATGTACTCTTATATGATATATAATGTAGATATGTACATGCGTATGTATGATACAATATAA
Source organism: Liostenogaster flavolineata (assembly GCA_025433975.1). Classification (NCBI taxonomy): domain Eukaryota; kingdom Metazoa; phylum Arthropoda; class Insecta; order Hymenoptera; family Vespidae; genus Liostenogaster; species Liostenogaster flavolineata. The sequence continues at coordinate 1,460,362 of JAITYT010000702.1, read as the reverse complement.
GATGCAGAGATCACATTTTGTAGATATTTTTATATATACATAAATAGTATACTAATTTGCGTAATATATTTGACGTCCTTTTTCATATGCAGGTGTTTTGGGTACTCTAGCACCACGAAAACTAACAGACTTCTTTAAAAGAGCTGGTGTTCTTAAATATATACCTCGTGCATTAGGTGTCCATGCTCTTAATTTAACTACTTGATTTTGTGAAGGTGTTATTGCAATCCAACCTGAAAATATAAATATATATAGTTTATCTAAATGTTTCGATAATATTTTATTTGATATTAATAAAACTTTAACATATTGTACGAGAGACATTAAATGTATTAATATGGTTTTCATACAACCTCGCTAGTTTGTATGACACTTACTAGTGCATCTTTTATATATCATTTGGAAATGAAACGCATACGCATAGACCTTAAATCTAACCAGTGATCTTGTTTAAACATTCATCGCAATGATAATAGACAAAAGACTATCTATTACATATATTATAACAATGAAGAAAAGTAGTAATTAGAACGATTTCTTGAAATCTCTTGCCGACAGCCAAATTACCAAAAATTATTTGTATTATGTCGAGTAAAACGCGCAAGGTAGCTCGCATACAGTGTGTTAATAGATATACAATATTTACCGCAGTACTTATTTACAATTACCTGCACTCGATAACACAACATCTGCGACAGATTCATGATAATGTATACCGATCACTTCCATTTCTTTCGACTCTAACGAAGGCCATAATTTTAAACGATGTTCCATGTTCATAGGTACTGAAAATGCTTCTGTTCGCAATAGCTCTTTATAAATATAATTTGCATCTACAGTGTGACACATTGTAATAGGCAATTTCCTACTTGCAAAAACTGTACATCTACATACAATAATAATTAAAGAATTAAATTTTATTCGAAGAAAATATCGGAAGTATGTATACATATATTCCTAGTTACCACGTTCGTAAACGTCTACTGCAAGGGCGGTATGTTATCTTTCTTTAAGTTCTCTTTAATTTATATGTAAGATGTATCAAATATTTTTGTCCGATTTCATATAAGAAACATTAAAATTGAGTTTATTGAAGGTGCTTATATTAACGCACTACGCAAATTCAGACCGTTTACGAATATGTTAATTACGCAATAAATATACAAAAAAATTAATAAATACCTCATAAAATGATTTCCTTCAATGTAATCTAATCTTCCTAAACCAGCCAGGAATATTGTTTGGTTTGGATATATAATAAATGTCCTAGGTGAAATAATTTGATCTGGTAACGTTTTAAAAAGTTCTTCGATTGTTAATAAATCTAATATTTGATCTTTTTGAATAGTACCAGGAGTATCATAACACCAACGGCATCTTTGGTACTCTGGTAGTGTTTCATTCAGTCCAAAGCTTTCAGGCTTATTTCGTGATTTTACAAAGGTTTTGCCAATATAACCTACAAAATTATATTAAAAGAGTAATATACATTTACAAAAACGAATTGACAAAATTAAATAGAAATATATAAGTTAGTTGTATATATGATTATTATACCGCAGACCTTGTAGCGTCGCATGTTTCAGTTGCCGCGTTTCTTTAAAGCAATCCATTTGATGTTGCTCTTCCAGTATCTTTTGTTGTCGTTCATTTATAAGTCTTACAGTTCTTTCATAACGCTTCCATTTAACTGGATTTAAAATGGGAAATTTTAATAAATTTAAGGTTGTTCCTGGCCATGAAGATACTGTCGCACGTTGTATAAGATCGCTAGCTTGCGCTTTACAATAATCTGACTGTAATAGAGCATTAAATAAAGATGATTTTCCTACGTTTGTGCATCCAACCAGATAAACATCGCCTATTTGGGAAAATATAATAAAAGATAAACGTTGAGAAATATATAACTATGACTATACTTTTATAATTTTACCTTTATATTTCCAATGTTTATATAATGTATTTATGAACTGCTCTACTCCATATCCAGTCTTTGCAGATATCAATGACACCTCTTTAATATTATTTTTGTTTACTCCAATTGCTTTTACAGCATTCAACAGACAGTCTTTAACATGAATAAAAAATTGCGAAGAATCACGAGGTAACAAATCCACCTTATTTCCAACCACAAATATCTGTGTGTACGGATGAAGAATGCTACTTAGCTCAGGCCATATGCTACAAGGAAAGTCTGTCAAGTCGATCATTAAAATAATGCAGCATATCTTTTTTTTTATTATCTTTAACAGTTCGGGATATTCGTCGATTGAAACTTTTACATTCAAAGCCGTATTATAGTTTTTCATAAAGTGACAACGTTGACAGATCATATTCTTGAGTTCTTTGTCCTGTCTCTTGGAAAATAATTCTGAGGGTAAGTAACCTGGTAACTCAGGATCCTTGCAATGTAATAACGCGCCGCAACCACCACAAGGAATGTCACTAACATTAGAGTTTGATTTTGCCGTACCATGAAGTAAATCATTTGGAAGTGTTTGTGCATCGTTGTAGCATTCGTAATCTGTCATCCAATATGCGGAATCAGTAAACAAATCATTGTTAGAATTCATCGAGGAAGAACTTTCAAATTCTGTAAAACTTAGTTTACTTGAATCTTTTGAATAATTTGTCACGCTTAAATATTTTTCATAGAGATCTTTGTAACGTTTATCTATCGTCACAGTATTTTCAGCTAAATTATTTAATTTTGATGTTTTGTCATTTTTATTTACAAGTCTGTACTTATCTGTATCTGCGTAGGGCATATGTATTATTTTTTCATTATCTTTCAAGTTTTCCTCAAGATTTTCATTCCAATCCACGTCTTTTGGTAATTGATTCAGTAAAATACTGAACACCTGTGCATTATTCTTCTCTTTCATCTTGTTCTCTTCTATTATCTTTTTCATTCTGCTAAGTTTTTTATACCCAAACCTCATACGATCGTACTCTAAGTACTCGCAATATATCAATTTATCTTTTACAGCATCAATTTTTGGATCTATTGGAGCGATATCTTTTTGCGTGAAATAGTGTGATTTCCTCAAGCAGAAACATTTGGTTTCGACTGATTTCACACTACTACTAATGTACGTATAAATGTAGAATAATTGCGAATTTATCCGTTGCATTCTTTTAACGAATAGCATATTAAACACTTGAACTATCGATAAACCCTGCGTTTTATAGTTATCGGCAATCGAGTTGCTAGCGATAAAAATCACGAACGATTTTGTTTTCTTTTTTCATTCAACATATCTTCGATCTCCTTATTGCATAGAAGTTCAATATTGTTCTACTTTTACGTTTTCATGTCTTCATAATTATTACATTACATATACGGAAATAAATAAGACCGTGTGATCCGTACGATCGATGCAGGGTCAAACATAACCTACCGTAACATCCTACAAACTGTATTTCGAATGAATACTATTCTGTCCTTTTCTTCTTTTTAGAATCATTTGTACGCCTAAAAAGTATTTAAAAACATTTTTAAGGATCGAAGAAGTAATTAATACAAAATATTTTTTAAGTGTTCTCTCCGTTACATTCTAATCCACCCAATATATCAGATGTATACATCTATAAGATTATTATTTATTTTATTATACTTGCTTTTCATTGATTAAGTGTTATTATTTTTAGGTACCTTCCGAGTTATTTCTTTCTGATTACGAAGTATAGTAATTTACTACACTCACATCGAAAAGCGGACAACATCACACGTGAGCGACTTACAGCATAATGCGTTGAACACGCCATCTGGGTTCTCAGTCGGTTCAGGGACGTCTTCTCGTCGAGTAACAATCGATTGACTTTCTAATTAATTTTACATTATTTTGATTATATTTTTATTATAGTTTAATGAAACTGATTCTATATTATTTCTAGCAATTGAATTATATTGCACATCAAAAGATTTTATACCGTATTTTTAATATTATCAGGTCAGAAATGTTTTGTTTTTTTTCTTATAATAGAACATATAATACATAATATTCAATATTCATTTTATATTTCATACTTTGTTTAGTATTCCTTTCGATGTTCTCTTGCATCCCTTATTTAAATTTGTTATGCTCACTTCCAGTTGTAAGTTTTCATTCTAGCTATTTTGTTTATAATACCTTGAAAAACAGCTCTCTCAAGCCGAAAGACAAAAAACAAAAGCAATGATTATAACAAAGTGACAATATTAATAACAAGAACATTATTAATAATAATCTATTATATTATATTATAAGATATTAATATAACAAGTTATTAACATTAATAACAAAGACACTAAACGATTGAAATGTAAAACGCTACTTTTGTACCAGAAGAAAAATAAAATATTGTCAGTAAATGTACGTTCGATACATGAGCTGTAATGCAGAATATTCAATGAACCAAAAAAAAGTTCAATTATATTTAACCAACGTAGTAACAACACGTATTAATAATAAGTTACGCATTTGTAATTTGTGTTTGAATATTACAAGTGATTACAATCTACAAATAGTGATGTTTTATAGATTACTGGAAATACATTGTGGTTTTACACGAGTACTTAGTTTTATCGCTAAGCAAAATAACAATTTATCATTTCGATATGACAATAGTCATCGATGTTTTCTAGAGCTTCCGATAAGAGTGAAACTATTAAGTCATAATCTCCATAGAAGCATATTCTATCTGAAAAACATTTCCTCAATCCTATGAAAACATTTTTCTTTACAATTAGTTTTTTCCTCGAAGCTCGATCAATCGTTACAATACCGAGCTAGATTTCGCTTCTCCGAAAATCGAAATAATCAATTACAGTAGACGGTAAAAAGAAATTAGACAGGAAAAAAAGAGGAAATTTTTCAATTTCCAAAGACGCAATTTGCCGGCGAACGAATCAATCGTGGCGCGTGTCGCGCCCTCTCGCGCCCATTCGAGCGGAGCCGGTCGTCTCCTAGTTCTTACGGCGGAAAAGACGAACAGCGAAGCTCGAACGAAGTTTTCAAACGCGTATCGCGTCGTTTGCGTTGTAATTCGTTGCAGTTTATTCCGAAAGATATAAACGGCTTATAGATAAGGAGAAATGGAGTAATACGCATTCGTACTTTCCGTCGGGCGACGAAATTCGCCGGTAGAAGAGATGTGATCGCTGGAAGAAGGAAACGTGCTGGCGGTGGTACGTGGTGTCGACGCGAGGTTAAATCGATTTCGATGAGGAACGGGGCGAATGCGAGACAGATACGTTCCTGACAACATGATCGAATCGGCATTGAAGGTACGTCGTTTCTCCTTCTCCTCCCCCTCCTCGTTCATTTCTTCAAATTTTTCCATTGCCGCGGAGAATCTCGACGTCACATCGGCTTCATCGAAACGAGAAGATCCTTTCGTTGGATCGTTCATTCGCCGCTTCCCTTTGTTCTATCGTAACGGTCGAAGACGCGTAGGTACGAATTACCCTCCTGCGATTCAATCGAAATCGCCCGCGTGGTTTTCGCTTCTCTTTCCCTCCATCCCTCTTGCTTCCCCCCCCCTCTCTCGCTTATATGCACGCACACGCAAAAAATTAAGCGGCAGCTGTTCTCGTCGCGAGCGTATCGACGATCGTTCACACAATTCGTCGAAATAATTTGCCATTCGAGTCTCGTAGCGCTCCCTATGACCATGAGGTATTTTTTCGAGGGGCTCTCGGTTTTCGCGCCCTTTGTGCGTCAAATCTCGAATTACATAGGATCTTATAAATTACAGGGTGACCAATGGGAATCTGTTGAAAGTAAACGGTTATATATCCTCTCTTCGATTTCGGTAATTGTTTTGACGACTAGGGTCCGCTACCTAAGTAAGACCCGTCAATTTCATAGACCGATTTGCGAGTTATAGGATGGACGCGCTAAGCATCGAAGAAAAAGTGTTTCTCATCGAGTGCTTTTATGCAGGGTGACCAATGGGGATGTGTTAAAAGTAAATAGTTATTACTTCGTGACAAATAAACCAAATAAAATGGATTAAACGCCATTTTGTAGAGGAAACTTGTCAATTTTATTACCGTATATATACGAAAGAGAAATATAATATTTTAACGATTGAAATACACGATATAAAAAAAAAGAAAATCTTTGCTTGCGCATGTGAATCAGTGGTATATGTTTTCAAAGTGTTGTTCATTGGAATTAGCACAAAACTTCGAAATACATTGTCCC
>JAITYT010000702.1:1409505-1419593 GCA_025433975.1 Liostenogaster flavolineata | reverse complement strand
TAAATTCACTAAACTTTTGAGCTTTTCTTCTTCTCTTGCGAATAATATTTAAAAAATTATATAAAAAAAGAATATAACGAAAAAACGAGAATTCTAATGTATTATCGCACTACATTAAGAATTATTGGAGAATCATTAGAAGTTATTGGAAGGAAGAATGGAAAAGGATCGGGGGTGCAAAGGGTTAAATCCAAAGGCTGCGTACGAAATGCATCGCGATCCACGATGTGTGTCGAACACGATAACATCGCGATGATAACGTTGACGTAACGCGAGCTATACGCGATTTTGGAAACACGAAACAGAGAGCACAAAATTCGCTTTGATGAAGTCAAACTCGGTGGAAGATTCAAAACGGCTTGCCTTTGAGACAATTGACCTTCGCACGTCGAAACATCTTAAGACACCTTCTTTTTAAATATCAAAGAACGGATTAGTAAAAAGTAATATTTACATTATTTTTATGATACTCTTTTACTTCAAGGTTTGGAAGGATGTCTCGTCGGTTTTAACAATTTTCTATAATTAAAGCGAGTCTCGCGCAGAAAAAGAAATCTAACACCCACTCGAAGACAAGGCACAGCTTCAAAAACTGATCTGCGATTGTTTCTTTCCTTACCACTACTAACAGCAGTGTTTCTCAACGCACAATTCGCTTTTGCCTACTGACACTATATTATTTCGTTTGAAACGATTCAACGAACCAAAATTATAAAGCGTAGGAAACGGACGTCGAGCGCTTTTAATGCAACAATATATTAAATTTAATAACAAATAAATAACGAAAAAGATCGGATATACCATAATTATTTTCACTTGCACGACGAAAGCGTATGGTAGACTTGCCCCTTACCGACAAAAGCATTAAGCGCAAAGGATTAAATCGAAAAGGACGTTGAAAAGTCTCCAAGAAAAGTAAATATGTACGACATAAATTCCATCGTCGCGGCAATTACCTACTAACGGCAAAGGATTTCAATTCAATGTACGCGGTAAAGGTCGATTGTAAGGTTTTAAAATCTAAAAAGAGATGGAATTATGAACGAGAAGATCAGATTTTTCAAAGTACCAGAAATAACGTTTCGCTCGTGAGACGACAAGCGGCACCGCGTTGATTTATTTGGAATTGAAAATAGTCCAGAATACGGAATACTTTTGCTTTGAAATGATTTCTAATTGACTGTTGACGCGTCGCGACTATGCGTGTGGTGCTTTTTTCCGCGTTGGAAGATAGGAAGCGTTAAACCGTGGCAGACCTCGCATGACTCACCAGTGAGATCGAGTCGTGACGATCGCCGCGATGGTGGCGCGATACTCGCTGGAATAATTAGCCCCGGAGTACTTGAAGTTTTAAGTACGAGTTGTTAAAGGGATTAGAGCTTCTTGCCAGGTAAATGGAGATGCTTTACTTGCAACCTCGACAATCTCGTCTTTTATCGACGAAGGTCGACGTCGAAATCGAGAGAAACCTCGCCTATGTTCATCCGTTTTGCATGTCGGTGATACCATTGGTTTGGACTATCGGGTCAATACGCGTGCATGTATACATACCTGGAGCTCTTCCTGTACGATACTTCTTTACAAAGCTTATCCTTACGCGATAGTAATATACGTTTTAGTAATTCCTTTTTTCCAACCGAGAAAATTGGCTAAAATTCGAAAACGATTTCGTCAAATCTTTTTTTTTGCATGTTTATTAACACTTCGACTGCCACGTTCGTCATATGTGACCGGCCACGGTTTCTCCCGTGACGTCACGGTGATCATTAGTGACCGGAACGCTTGAACTACTTACAATTGTAAGAGTTGTATGAAAATTGACAGTTAGTGCAAAAGTGTCCCATTGAACAATTAAACATTGTTATTAGAGCATCGGAAATAAAAGGTTAATTTCTATGAAATCTTGTTACTGTGTTAAAACATTTTAAATATAAATGTGGCTCGTCGATGCAACCTGGGCAGTAGGTGGTCACCTTTTTAGTCTGATTTTTAGTAATTTACCATTCCAACAATTTAACATTTCTTGTATAACACTCTCTGCAAAATCTTTCTGTTAGCTACACTCGCCCTTCTTTCTTCTGCATTTCGTGCCGCAGTTTTCATCGTACAAATATATTTGATGACTCTGATGAATGGCACTGTGTAAGAGTGATACTTCGATCTTGTTATTGTTGCTAGTTTATACATCGCCACGGATAGACTCGAAAAATATTTAGTATTTGCACCCATGTACAATATTTGAGAGGTAATTTAAGAGTATTTTTTATAAACACAACTCAGAAAATAATCGTAAATGCTGCTTTATAATCATATAATTGCAGTTAGAAACGTGCACATACCTCACTATTATATATAGCTATAAACAAATGCTGTTTACTAATATGTTCTGCACGTTTCTCTTACGACGAAATAACGAATTTTTGATTGAAAGAAATGAAGTCCTCTTTTAGTTTGCCCCTATCAACCGTTGCCAAGGCGCCACGGTAATCACCCGTGACCAACAATAAGATAAGCGCTTCATTGAGTAAGAATGTTGTTTTATGTCGCCAATTTATTATTATTTTGCTATTATATGCTTTAATTGATAAAAATACTCCTGTGGCGTCCTGAGTAAAACATGATTTCGACGTGGCAGTCAAAAGGTTAACTTCTTCCCTTACGCGGACTAGATATCTTCTCTACGCTAATCTACCAAATTCTAATGTGACAGAGGTGTCTCATCCTCTCTGTCATTTTTTTTTTTAAGTTTTTAAGCCATCAGTATCGATATGTTTTATCTTGTAACTGCTCAAAACTGAACGAAATACGTCATAAAATAACGTGGCATTTCTTTTAACTTATTTCCTGAAAAGATTCCATCAGGGAAAGGGTTAAGTAGATATGTTCATAGGACGGAATTGTAGTAGTTTGCCACAGTTTAACGCAAGTCTTGCACTTCGTTCTCAAATCTATCGCTGTACGCTCGCCGCGTGGATGGCAATGCACGACGAACGTCGCTTCTCGTCTTCGACGATCTAACGATAAAAAAAAATAAAGAAAACCTCCTCGACTATTCGCATTTCTTAATACGCCAGTATGACTCATTGAGTTACGAGAAAATCGTCGTGACCTTCTACAACACGATCTTATCGATGCGATAGATCGATCTTTTTATCTATTTTCTTTTGTCGATCGTGTCTTAAATGGAGGAAAGAGGCAAACACGTGGCCAACCGGAAGGAAAAGCCAGCGATAGGCTCGTCGAACGTCGAAGCGTCACTGCCTGCTTTTTAGTTACAAAGCTACTGATTTCACTGTGCACGCTCGATAGGCGCGTGAAAGGTGCCGACACTGCGTACATAGAGACGCGTACCAGCAAAGCGGTATCGATAGTGGTGGACACCAACACCACCTACATTTACAGTCGTAATGCTGCCACGGTCTTAAGCATCGTTTCGCACGAGAACAAGGAAGCACGAGGAACGTAAGATCCATTAACCTTTACTGGCTCGACGGCCGGTTCCTTCCTTCGTTCTCATTCAAACGCTCCTCGCGTTTAGCTCGCATGTTTTTATCGTGATTCTGGTGCTCCGTGGCCGGTGCCAACGCGATACCTACGAATTATTCAAGTGTTATCGCGTGATCGTGCGAACGCGATGAAGTTAAGAAAGAATAGGATTCTAAATCACTAGGATAGGGGAAGCGTGATTCCGTTGAGGCGTTTTACGACGTTTTACGAACGTGTTCCTTTTTTGATCGATCTATCGCGTGAAAACATTTTTTTCCTTTTTTTTATGCCATCGTCGCTCGATTGTGAAATCTCGAATGTGAATCACGAGCGTTCTGACGTTTTTCGTACTTTGTCAATTTTACTCGTTTTCGCCTTGTCGGTTATCAAAAGTTTATTTTATTCGTCCTTGTATTTTTTGCAACTGTCGCTTTTCGAGCGCAGATGCGACTATCACTGGACATTTTCTGAGTCGGTAGTTGATTTCTTCGATTTTTTGTTTTACCCGAAGAAAAAAATAGACTCTGAAGGTAACACTTCGTAAAATCGGGAACTTGGTGAAACGCTGCAAGATTTACGACGCGCCAACGATGTCTAACGAAGATAAAAGGATTTTTAAGGAATTCGCAAGAGCGAGAGTCGGATGATTTTTCACCGCTCTTGCGTTCCATTATATAGGGTAGGCCAACTTGGACTGACCAATGTTAAACTCATATAACTTCTGTAATTTTAATATTTTTTAAAAATTTATACTATCACGTGAAAGTGTATTTTGTTAACTTTTTTTTCTTAAATCTATGCGTGGAAAATAACACCATTTAAATGACCTCCAATTATTATAAATTATATAAATAATTAAAAACAGTGAGCTCAAGTTGACCCACTCTGTATTATACATCGCCGCAGTTCTTTCGTTTTTGTCGAAAAAGCAGACTCAATAACGGCGTCTGTCGAAGGAGATTCGCCCTCGGCGTCGTATCGTTATTCGACAGACATTAATTCCCTTTATAGACGAAGAGTTCTCGATTCTAAAAGTTGCTCGATCTGCGTGGACGATGACTAATAATTCTATTGCAATCGAAGTTATGACGTTCTGTGTTGATACAATTGCCAGGTTTGTTATTATTCTGCGTTGCGGCAATTTATTCTCCAATGAGAAAAATACATACACGTATGCATCATGCGATACTCGTTTTACAAAGTGCAATCGATACTGAGACGAGTTCAAAAACGATTCTGTTGTGATTGACGTCACTGTCTTGAGTGCACGCAGTCCGTTAGTTACGATATACGATAAGTGTGTTTAGCCTGTTCTAACGCTCGGCGTCCCTTTTAAGGGCAGTCTTCGTCTTAGCATCGTGCAGTAAGCACGCCTTTTATTCTCTCGTATTAACCACTTGCGCTGGCAAAAAATTCACCGACGCGTGTACCAGAACGGTCCAGTGAAACTCGCTGGGAGGCGTCACAACAGTGTTCGATGCCTCAGAGAAATCGGAAAAAGATTCTTCGCAAAACTTTTAATAAAACTCGCTCCCAAACTCGGTAGGCTCTTTCTAGGCTCTTCGGAGTGGAGGTTACGAATTTAATTTCTCACTCCAGCCTTTCTCGATTGTCGGATTATTGGCCTGCCTCAATTTTGTCTTTTGATCATCGTGTCAAGGCCAGTAACTCGACGCTCTAGAAAGTTCGAGAGCGCGTCGGTAAAACGATCGACTCGTTTGTTTATTTACGCAGAGGACATCTTCGATGTCTTGTTTTGTTTGTGTCCTCTGTGCTCGATCTAGATTTGTTTATTCCGTTCGTTTTTTGTAGAACCGTTCGAATGAAATAAAACAAACAAGTCGGAACAAGATCGATCATTACGGAAGAAGAGATCGTGCAAGTACTGTCACGAGACAAGTATTGCGAATGCGAAAAAAGAATACCAGAAGAAGTGCGACAATGGATGGGTGCGACGCACCTCGAATAATCTGCAAATGAAATAATAAAAATGCAAGTCAAATAAAATGACTTTCCGACATTCGTTTCGAGAATGAAGATCAGCGAAAAGCCGGGAACAAAGTGCTTGAAGTAATTAGTGTCGAAACCACTGGTATTGAACCGCAAGGGAACGATAAAATAGTGGACCGGCGATTATAGGAGGTTCTTTTGATGCCTAATTTGAAAGAAAGTTTTTTCCAATGGAAGCTCTAACGAAACGACAGTTTTCATTTCATACTTATTCCAATCGCTGTAAAATCCGTGAGATGTGATATCGTCTGTTGGAGGCTGCAGTTCGAAAAATCCACATTAGTTGCAACGTATAATTGATTTTAATGAAGGATCTACAAGCCCAGAGTCCACTGTGGACGCATCCAAGGAAGAAACGGGGTTTCGGCTGCATTTCGGAAACCGTGATGTTTCGGTCGAGCAGGACGAGACTCTACCACGATGGATTCGTCGCAGCACAGGTTGCGAAACAACTTGAAGAGGATGATGAACAGCGAAGCGATTGGACTTCGAAAGGAAGAATCTTACGTGACCCAAGAAAATTACGAAGTCCAGATCGCTACAATAAATTTACATGGAATAATCGCGTGGTTTTGATGCTTTAAAAAGAAATGATGCGTTGCGTATATTGTACGGAATCTTATACGGTCTTCAGCAGTCTCCGCGCTGATGGAATACAAAATTTGTAAATTTTTTATTCCGGATGGTTTTACAAAGCTGTTGCCAAAATAGCAGTTTAATTACCTATTGGAAAGATTAGGTGTGTTAAACGGAATTATATAAGTGGCGATGTTATTGATATCACCATCTTGAGTATATATAGACTGTTAGATGATATCTGTCAGTGCGTTTAATCTATATCAGCGCTATTTTCTTATATTAAACTTCGTTTCATCGTTACAATTGTGCACATTTATATCCTTAAAACCCAATAAATTCGTTAAACTATTTTACTCAATTCTTATTGTCGATATATGTTATAAAATTTCGGTGAACGTCGGTTCGGGCGTATGCGCCCCACGCTGAACTTTCCGTTCAAGCCATTTGGTATTATCATTGTAAAATGAAGAAATTTTTAAAAATTCATTACGCAGTCAAATATGGGCATCTTAATACTATTGCTGACGCGTTTATTTGATCGAGGGGGTCCATTTTTTCGAGGTCGCATTATCTTCGAACAGTATCTAAAAGAAAAACGACATAAGTACGGTATCAAAATATTCAAATTATGTTCAACACCTTCGATCACGTTCAACGATCACCTTCACCTTCAAAATTTATTGTAGGGGAAAAACGGACATGAAGGAAACAACGCCTACGAATGTTGTTCTGTCGTTGTGTAAAAATATATTTGGCAAAGGTCACGCAATATGTACCGATAATTGTACTTTGATTTCAATTTAAATGTTTTATTTTAAACTAATATAGGCATGATAAAAAAATTATATGTGAGGATGCAACTCGCTTAGTAGAGTAATGTATTTGTTAAATTAATTCTTAGAAAAATAAACTTACTGATATGTTGTGTTATGCATCTTAAACTATACACCTTTTCCTTGATAATTATGATTTTTGCACTATTTTAATCATTGTAAGGCGGAACGTGAACGGAAAGTCTTCAAAAAACGGTCTGGCAGGGAACGTGTCAAACGAACATTTCAATATTGACTCGTCCAAGGTATGGTTCTTTTTTTTAAATTTCTAACGTAAACATTTAACCGACCTTCAGAAATTGTTTTTACGATCTTCCATAAATTTTGTCGGTCACGTAGATGTCGTGAAACGAAGAGTAAGGTTGCACGTGCAAAGATCAATTTGTCGGCCACAGGTTGCGAATTAATAATTTATGAGCTTAGAAATGTGTGAAAATGTGCGATAATAGTCAATTATTCGTACCATTTTTACGATATAAATATTTTTTTCGTGATTCTCGCGCGATAAAAAAATTCATATTCCTTGGACATTTACGAGAAAATCCAAGTACAAGGTTACACCCCTAATCCATGGACTTTTACGCGTGATCGTTCTAAAACTTAGGATGATCTGTACCCTTCGCTTTTCCATCGTCGATGGATTGACGAGAATGTGTTCAACGTTTATGCGATAGTTAAAAAAAAAAGTGTAAACGCACTTTCCAAGGGGAATCCAAGGAAGTCTAATATCCTGTTCGGCACGCGCTCTCGTATTTTCGGTCGGAACGCATTACCGAAATCTTTCCCGCGTCGCAAAACGCGGTGACCTTCGATCGTCCGGCTCCACGTGCCGCCCGTCGACACGCGCGCGCATTCGTCCATTCGCGATTTTTCGGTCGTCGAGATTACTACTATATTTACGGGCTCGCTTTATCGTTCTTTCTTTTTCTTCGATCGTTTAATCTACGTTCTACGTCTTTCGCTAAATCCTTCAAGGGAGTCCTCATGGACGAGCAGCGAGATTCGGTGATTTCCTTTCCTTTCGGTCTTAACACTGGACAACGTAAATATCTCCGTGGAGATTTATTGGCGTCTCGCTCTCCTACGCAAAAGATCACGATCCATTCGCCAAGTAGAAGATCGCGAACGAGGAAGCGATAAGCCGATGCGTATAATTTTGCGCTTCCTCGCTAGACTTGCATAATTAAACGATCCCTTCTTTCCCTCGAATTTCAACGATCGATGCCTCGATTTATCGCGATAAATCATCGATTGTTAAACTTCACGGCGTAATCGATTTCTGTTTTTTTTTTGTTTCGCACGCAACAGGATTGTAAGGACGAGTCGCCGTTGTTGCTGTTGTCGTCATCGTCGTCGTCGTCATCGTTGTTGTCGCACGAGACGAAAGGAAGGTGCATCGAGAACAGCGAGGAACCGAACAATGTTTCAACAACGTGCGACCCGCTGCTCGGTGAGTGTTCGATCTAGCGATAAATCTCTTCGAGAAAGAATAACGAGAAAAGAAGGCAAAAAAGGAAAAAAAAGATAAGACAATCGTCATAGATACTCAACCATTAAAATATTATAATTACCGCTCTGATATAAGTGCCCCTATCCTTATCGGATTTTTCGCACTTTGTACACGCGACGTAATTAACATCTTTTAAGTCGACTTTCTTTCTTCCGTCTTGTTTACGTGCATAGGAATGTACATAAATATGCAGGAGCTAAATTCAAACGATACTTGATTCGAGCGTAGTCGTTATGGAAAACGATGAAATAGAAAATCAACGTAATGCGTAGTAGCTTTCGTAAAACTCGCTGAAATTACCATGCGTGTATTATCGATAAGTAGACACTAGAGATTTCGCGCAATGCCAACGCTGAGTGGTAGAATCAAGATAAGATTTTATCGTGTCGTAAACGAAACAAACTGAAAATATCGATCGGTTTTGCCTTGAGAGACTATTCACAGCATGAATGCGTCCATAGATTGGATTTATCGTGGTTCCGAACGTAGACGAGACTCCTAGTCATCCATGGTTGTCGTCGTCATTGTTACATAATGCTTCTCGAGGATGACGTTGTTGGCCAATGTCATCTAAACTCGTTGCGTTCGCGCGAAATTTCGTGACTCACGACCCATCGACGAGACGACGACACGAATCGTTATATTGGCAAAAAAGTAATTTCGGGTTCTAAGTACGAAATAAAACTCAATTTTTTCGTTCGATGACCTTTTGCTATCTTTTTGGCAACTTCGTAATTCATAATCGTAACACTGAGAGAAGTTCAAAACAAGTATAACGCCATTTATCTGTGAAAATCAAAATTATTTTCTCGCTAACCCAACAGATGCTACGGTTGCAATTTAGCGATGTATTTGTCAACGAATTGGAAAAAACCTGTAGTCGAGCGATTCGCGACGTTTCTCGACGTTTCTTGAAGATGAGTCGGCAACATGCCGGCGCGATCGGACATGCGTGTTCACCTTCTTATTGCTCGCAAACGTACGATCGGTTTCATCGGTCGTCGCGTGAAAATTGCGAACTCTTTGACACTCCATCAGACGCGGAAAGGATTTTTCGAAGGAGGAATGACGCGGCGCCAGTGGCGTAATACGGTGGGACAATGCCCTTTTCTCGTCCCACGATCCCACTGAAAATTCTGAGGTTAAATGGATTGAAAAGTTGACGCGGATGTCGAAGAAGAAGGAAGCTGTTCGATGCACGAATCATCAAAACCGTTAGTTAAGCGTGTTCTTGCGTCAGCAGCCATCGTCTCAAACCGGTATAATGCGCGAGGACGTTGCGACACTTGTAATTTTTTTCTACTCGCAGAGCTAACTTACAACCGACGAGGAAATCTCATTTTTTCCTCAGTCATGAATATGCATGCGTGCGCGTACGTAAGATACAATGTTGTGCCTTTTTTCCGAAGTAAACTGTATTCGTGCTCTCTAGCTCTTCTCTCGCTTTACGTCAGTTTGCCGAACGAATATTGTTATTTGTCGGATGCTCCGGTTGCGCGCTGTCCACGCGACGAATATTTTAAAAACTCGCTCTTCCCGGTCGTAGGTGCATCGTCTTTTCGTACGTACCTATTAAGTTGGCAACCAAGTTCCCGCCGTTTTTTAACCCTTTGCACTCGTATGCCTCACTGGAGGTGACAATACCAATTTACTCTACAACTCGCCTATTG
>JAITYT010000702.1:1393842-1404684 GCA_025433975.1 Liostenogaster flavolineata | reverse complement strand
AAGTGAAGTAAATTTTCTTTATTATTTAATATTTACTAATAACATATTATGTGACTTTAAATAATATAATACAAAATAACATTTTAAATGCATTTCTTTGTGAATTAATTATTCTTTCACGAAGCAGCTTTTAGTATCGGTATGTACTAAATCTCGGGCAATCTAGCGTTAAAGAGGTTTTTTACCGCACCTCCGCTGTAGATCCTTATCATGGTTTGTTTATATTTCTTCCATTTGGTGATCGTTTTTCTCTCCCTTCTACCTTTTCTCCGCAGAAAATAGAAAGAGAAATATAATGAAAAGGACGAGAATAATACATGATGTCCGCAAATAAAGAGAACATGGAAGAAATTTGCGGAGTAAACCTTCCACCGAATTCCGTCGTTAGACCCAAGAGTGTCAATCAATAGATAACGCGACATCCTTTTAGCCACGAATATCATATATGTTTAGAAAAAGGAACGTTAGCTCGTTACAGAAGAAACGCGTCCATTAACGATACTATTTCAGATTTGGACTAATGTGGTATCACGCTAGTGTGGAGTCAACAAGGACTCGTGCGACTAGTAACGAGGAAAAACTTGTAAACGCGTCGGTCGATATTTTTCTTTTTTCTTGGTTATCCTCCCCTCACCTCCCTGTCTTTCACTTCTTTTTTTATTTTTTTAAATATATCCGCACATGTCAGCATTCATCAATGCACGTCAATTTACTGATACGGTGGAGTATGCCAGGTTTCGTTGCCGTTCGCACTATGTTTCAGTGACTCCCGCCACGTGCAGAAACCGGTTTCTCGCTGTTACGAGAAACTACAAACATCGTCTTTCAAACTCTCCCTCTTCTCTCGCGTTGGGTGCTTGTACGCACGTATTTACGTAGCTATCTGCTACGTAAGTATCAACCAAGGCAAGGCAGGGAGCAGACAGCAGTCGACTTCGTTCTACTCGCCTGGAAGGGTAGATTTTCTCTCCCCTCCCCTCGTACCTTTTGCTATTTTTTTCCTCGATGGTTCTTCAACTCTTTGAGGCACAGTGGTCCCGCCTTTTTGATGCGCGGATGTAGTTCTTTATTAATAAAAATAAATTAATTTTGTTTAATTTAAAAAGAAATAAAATTTCTGTGCAACATGGGCCTGTTTTATTTTCTAAAATCCCGTGCCCCGAAGAGTTAACCCTTAGCGCTTCGTTGGCTTCGTTACGGAGACATTCGTTATTCGTTCCGTAATTCTGGTGACTCCTTTGCGGGAACATTTTGTTTTTAATACTTAATTACGCTTAAGATGCTTTGTTATCGACGGTATTGGTCATCGTTATCTGTAGTTCAAACGTACTAAGTTTAATAATAAAGTGAAATTATTTTATGACTCTTTTTATCGTTAAAAATATGAAGAAGAATCAATGTTATGATGAGAATTTTGAGCTGAATGATAAACGTGTTTGATTTTGAAATGTTAAAAGATGATCAAAGTAAGATTTAATTTCCAAGAAATTATAACTTAAAATAATTTTTAGTAAGAAAAATATATTTATACATGTCTTAACGAGTGTCAAGGGTGTAAAAACGAAATCGTGTGATAACAAGGGAGCGTTTCTCGGTGAATCGTGTTCGTCTCAAGCGGTTTCACCTGTCGTTATCATAATATTTCTAGCGATAAAAGTGATATTCGAGTCTGTCATAAACGATTGTGTATATCATCAGTAAGTGACAGCAATTAAACATTAATTTTTGTGATATGTTTTGCCAGTTTTTGTTTCATTAAATTATAATTTTTTTGTACTATACATACCTATTTTTTTTTTATTTTTTACTTCTAAAATATAAATTATTATTATTGGTAAAAAAGTGTACTTTTGAATAAAGTTTTAAATAAAAGCACATTGAGAGCACATTAATCACATTATGTTTGCTGATTTTTCAAATGTCGAACCAATTCCCTACTTTGATGTGGATACCATATCTTTTTTTACGCGAATTTCTCGGGAACGTATCTATCGCGTAAAAACAGACTTGGATGTATGATATTTTAATCTTTAAAAATTATGATGATTATGGTTTCGATACATCAATCAGTGGTAGTGAAATTATATCGTGGAAGAGACGAAGAATGAGAATTATTGAAAGTGAAAGTGAAGATTCGTTAAAAGACTTTTTGAAAGATATCACACCATGTTGAAATATGAAATTTAAAATTCGTTATATTTACAAGAGGAAAAAAAATATTTATGATATAAATAAAATCAGATATATTGACAAGCACGTGTAATTTTTTGTGGGTGGCAGCGGTAGAGAAACGCGCGTAGCGTTAAGGGTTAAACTTCTATGAAGCGCCATCCGTTCCATCGAATAGAACTGGGTCGGTCGTTCTTCCTCCTCCTTCTTCTTCTTCGGTTTCTCTCTTTCGCTTACCCGCTCCGATCGATCGTCCATGTCGTCGACGTCGTCACGATTTCGAGAAGATTCGAGTCGCCGCCGCCGTTGCATAACTAACATCGTCTATTATCGATATTTTCGTACACGAGGAACAATCGAAGCTCGGTGGAAACTTGGAAGTCGATAGGACTCGATCGGTCGAAACCTAGCCACAAGGAAGCGACACTGACTGCGATTTGTATCATTCGAAAGGCAACTGATTCGAGTCAGACCTTATTTCATCGGTAATCTGACGTTCGTGCTTTTTCCTTTTTTTGACATTTTTGGAGGAACAACTCGAAACGTGGAATTTCATTGGTGTCCGTTGCTTCGGTTACTTCGTCCTTATTAACGATAAATTTGGTCAATTTTGTGTATCGCAATTTTGTAGTATCGCAGAGATACCAAAGAAATGTTAAATAAGCATGACGCGACTGGACACAGGATTACAGCGAAAATATAATTCAATCCGCTAATGCGTCACGCGTCTATCGTCAACCTTGACTCTCTCGGAGAGTCTCATCTTTATAAACTTTGATATCTTAGTACAAGCGCCATTCGCGCTATTATCTCGTATCGTTTCGAATTAATCCCACACGTGCATCAATCGAGCACATAACGCGCGTTAACTCGATGCGTAACGTAATGTAAGATCGGAAAAACGACGATTAGTCGTTCATTAATTTCAAGCTTAACGCAATCGATATCTATCTTACATAATGGAAGAAGCACCTTGTAAGGTAGTTACAGAAACAACACGAGAGAATAATACGCGTATTCCACCTGCTGGACTTAATCATATAACGTTACGTGCACAGCGCGTGTAAACCGTCGGATTAAGAAACATGTTGGGGACGTCGTGTGCCATCCGATATTTCAGAAAAGAACGTCAAAAACAAGCGCTGATACGACGAACTATTCACTATCTCGTCTTACGAATAACGATCCCACCTTTAACCATTTGCATTTGAGAGGCGACTCTTGCTCACGTCACGTCGATACGTCGAACGATAACGATGTTTATTTACATTTGGTTTTTTTGAAACTCGTGCGTTGTACCTTCCTACGTTACCAGGCTGATTCTAAGAAATAGGAATAATTTGCCTAATATTATCAAAATATCAAAATTCCGTAAGAAATTTACAATAACATATAAGAAAGATAATACGTTAATTCTAGCATAGAACAAGAATTAATGTTCCATCAATTGGGATATGTTACGTCCGAGTCCGAGGAATGGACGAACTGTTTGCCTCCTTTTTTGGATCACACGCATCATTGGCTTACGCCATGTTTATCCGGAATCAAGGCTTTTGGAGGCGCACTTCTTTCTTCGAATGAGGAAATGCGGGATTTGATATTAAGATGTTTATTATTGCTCACGGCTATCGGCTCTCTTCTTCCGTTTCGCACTGGTATTAACTACCACGATAGTTCACTAGAACTTTTGAATTTGACTGACGAACGAAATATAATAAGACTGATGAACGAATGCAACTCCATTGCGCTTTTTCCCGAAGGTTCGGTTAGGGGGACCTGGACGGGGTGCCCGAGAACATTTGGGAGATGTACCCGGTGGTGGGGAGTTTACCGAATTTGGAATTTTTTATTTTAATGCGCTGGCTTTTACACGGTTCGAACTTTACACGGGAGCCATACCTGGACCTTAGTACCGTACTTAAGTTTTATTACAGTCCAGGGTAAATTGTCGTATCGACGGTTCGTAGTCTCGAGGTATCTGGGCTTGCGTTATTTTTTAAAGACGAACCATCGTTAAACAAATGCAATTGGTAGAAGCCAGTTATAACTTGCGTTTTTTGCAAGATGTATCGGAATTTCCCTCGACATCATCCGAGCCCGTTGTAAAATTCCAATTGTTCTCGAAAAAGCCTTTCGTTCGGGCACCTTCTACTTTACCTGGCCCCTAACGACCTATGCTAATCCTAGAAAAGTACTCAGAAGATCTTGTTTGCCATGTCGTAACCTAAACGAAGGTGAGGTGCGTACGATTCCAGAGATTATAGTACAGGACCGTTAATAATTGCATAAATAGGGGGTTGGGTTGCTGACTGGTCGTCACAGATAATACAAAATTGATTCCTGTAAAAAGAATTTTACAAAATGATGTCGAAGTTAATGTGAAAATACTCAATGCTATAATAAACTATATAAAATACATGGGTGCCGTTGATCGTACCGATCAATATGTCTCAACATACTGTTTCTTAAGGAAATTCTAAAAGTAATGGTGAAAAATATTTTTTGGGGCTTGGAAATATGTTATTATCTTAATTAACTTATATATTATTTATAAAACAGTAAAAAAAAACAGAAAAGAACAACAGTCACTAATTAATTGCGTCATGTGAAAATTTTAATTGACCTATTGAGTGGAGATTTTCGCCAGATTCGTAATCGAGCTTCCGCTTCGACTTCCAGTTTCGAAGATATCCGTTTAAATGGAAAGTTGCATGTCATTCTAACAAGAGATAGAACGGATGCAGGGTCTGCTTTCAACGAAATGAGTCAGGTAAAAGAAACACCTGATGACGTATTACTGGGATACTTGCCCCTACAAGCCGAGGATCTGTCTTGGTTTATAAAATTATTATATTATTTGATTATTTTATAAAATATACTAAACGGCAATACAGAGATTAATATTTAAGACAATTTTTTCTTAGACATGTAAAAATAAATGAAATGTTAAAATATAAAAGTTTTATACATTAATTTGTATGTGCAATAATTCTAAGTTAAAGGTGAGCAATTTACCAAAAATGCCGTGAAAAGTTGAAGTTGCTGATTCACCCGAGCGAAAAAGGTCTCGAGCGCGTAAGGTTAACATATTTATTACCGAACCTAACCTGTTCACCTAATTTTGATGTTCAGTGACTTCGATCATCTTCTTTTAAACAATGCATAGTCTTCGCTAGAATTTTTACCTTTCCTCTGGCTGCAAATTTTGTATAGAGGTTAACGCTAAACACTTTAGAATTCATTTCGACGGATTAACACGTTGAGTGCTATGAGGCTTATCAGTGGTCGACAAAATACCGTGTTTATCGTATATACGTATTACACATAATTAAACGATATCTCGTGACTTTTTACGCAATTATTACGATAACGTTACTTCAATGATTTTGCGGCCTCACGCGCGATTTACAGCCAAGCTAGTGTTCTTTTTTCGTTGGTATCGCGGGAGAGGCAACGACGAAAGAACGTCAATTATTTATTTGCGTATATTACAACTTTCATTTAAATTGGGAAAAGGAAATGTCGGCTTATCGTTCGTTAGCTGACGAAACATTCGTAAGATTTGCGACTGCCATGACGAGTGACAAATACGTTTAAGAATGTTACGAACATCACGCGAGTTCACGCGCATCTCGAGAAAAAACGAGCTCTATCAACGCCTTTGAGAAGGTTAAGTAATTCCGTGTCATTCGATGCCTTAACCCGTCGAACACGAGGCAAAATTTCGTTCGATCCCTAAGAAGCTTCGGAATCGCGTGACCCCTTAATTTCTTCCTCTTCTCTCCCTTTGCCCCCACTTCTCTTCCTCATCCTTCTCCCCTCCCCTCCCCCCGCTCCGCTCCGCTCCCCTACTCCTACACCTCGACGTCGTTTCCTTTCCATCTCAGATGCTCATCCGTGCGTGTTTATCGTTTCCTCCTCGTCTTTCCTGATACCTCGTCCCCCACCGCCCCACCCTCGCTCTCCTCCGCGTCGCCGCACGCACACATCGCCGTCGTTCCTCGTGTTGGTAACTCCTTCCCACCGCTCCGAGCCACGCGTCGTCACTCCTCTGCGTCGCGCGATGTTACGACGTGGTTACGATCTG
The DNA here is from genome assembly GCA_025433975.1 of Liostenogaster flavolineata. Lineage (NCBI taxonomy): Eukaryota > Metazoa > Arthropoda > Insecta > Hymenoptera > Vespidae > Liostenogaster > Liostenogaster flavolineata. The sequence continues at coordinate 1,398,428 of JAITYT010000702.1, read as the reverse complement.
ACTGCGCGCGCATTCGCCACCGAAAACTCCACGCGATGATTGGCATCGTCCTCCTCGTCGCGATGGTAGGACGTTCGTCGTTGATTCCGTTGTGCTTCCTCTATGATCGAGGAAAATTTCAACGGACACGTGGAGCGTTACAAAATGCCTGATTCTTTCTTTTGCCTCTCCTGCTCCCCCCCCTTTTTTATTTCTCTCTCTCTCTCTCTCTCTTTCTCTTTCAGTCCTTGTCGATTTCGATACGAAAATTCGCACGAGACAAGGAACTAACGAAAATCCACGGTGATGATATCTCGTTTACTTATCAGACTTTGGTATCGTACCACAATTTATCGTGGCACGAGGAAGGAGTGGAGGAAGAGCGGTAACACGAGGAGGAACGTATTTAAGCGGGGGACGCTCGCGCTGCCTGCTGGCCGAGCCAGTGCGTAGATCTGAACGTTCGAGAAGATCAGTGGTTCTCGAGCCGCGGCTCTGCCACCTTCTCTGTCTTTCTCTCTCGTACGTCGTTCGGCGTAGAGGTTCTCAAGTTCGCTAATACGCGAACCGGTTTTCTTTTCTCTTGCCACTTTTTATATGCGTACGTAGGTAGGTGCGTATATGTGCGTTTGTTCGCAGTTGAAACAGCAACACGGACGCGTTTAAAAAAGGAATGCGAATGCATCCTTCTAACTGTAACAATTTGCGAAGTTACGTAAACGCATTACAGAGATATAGAATTTGTAATATCATTTGATTCGTTCATCCAAGGAAACGCCGAAATACACCGAAGCGCGGAAGGAAGTTACGATCGAAAGCGGTATCGCAAACGACGTTATTTTTCTACGATATTTTTGTTTGCTTTTGTCCTTTGCGTCCGAAGCGAGTCTCTATACGTAAATAAAATGTTATATTTAATATAAATGTATTCGATGTCGGAGCATCGTTTCTTTCGAGAAAAAAATTGATATACTATCTGTGCTTTTTATTTTGTAGAAAATGGAGAAATTATTTTGAGGAAAATACAGGAATTGGCTATTTACCGAGTACACGACGGACGATGCACTAATGTACGCGCATTCGATCGACAAATTTTCGGGACTAATCCGCCACGTTGACCAGGATTTATTACGCTATCATCGTATATGCATTAGGAAGACCAGGAAGCAAAGCATTATTTTGTAGCGTAAAGTTTAACTTCATTAATAAAAAAAGTATTACTCAGAATCACAAAATAGTATAATTTCCAATAATTTACACGATATAGACTAACTCAAACTAGACCATTTGAAAATAAGGACGGAACTCCTGGTCCTCTAATATATGATGCCTGTTTATGACTATTCCCATTGCAATTTATCGTATAAATGTTTATGAAAAATTTGAAGTAGAACATTGTTACTACGCCAATGCTGCACTTTAAAAGCGTTAACGTAACACATTGCGTCATTACCAATATGTTACTCATAACAAATGCTAAAAATCTATGAATAGACGTTTAAACGTTGCGCGCAAATTCTGCATTACGTTTACTAACAAGTTTCTTGGCAGACGCGTGTCAATAGAGCACAGTATAGCGCGATGCGTTTTCACCGTGTCGTTGTGTCGTATCGATTTACGTTGACGTTGGTATCATCGAAGACTGACTCTGCAAAGAATTCTCCATTTCGATTGGTCGATCTTGCGAATACGATAAACGAAAGAAAGAAAGAGAAAGAAACAATTTGAACGGATCATTTACTAATCGTTCGAAGATGAAAGATGACGTTCGTGTTGATTTTCAGAGAACAATGTGTAGAAATATGTACTTTACAAATCGGTTTATTACCTGCAATCGACTGAGGTTGTTCTAACAGTCTGAAATGCGTCCTTCTCAAGCATTATAAAAGAGAGGTTCTTGGAAAAACCCCAAGAACGAAATGACGTGTAATTAATCGAACGTCTGCATTGCATTGTTTAAACAAGCACAGTTGTAAATTGGCATACTTTTCGGTATTGTAAGATTACTCGCAAAATGTATCATACAGAGAAAAAATTGTTTAACAAAAGTGTTTTTTTCTTATGAAGCTTATCGCTTGATAAAGGATTGTTTAAACAGTTAAAAGAAAATTATAAATAATTTCTTATCTATATTGTTTTGTATTTGAGGGGGTGCTCTACAGTAGACTTTACCTGAGAAAATGAATGTAGACAAGAAATCACAATGTTTTTGTTTGCAACTTTCTTTAATTATTTAAACAATAACTCAATTTTTCACAAAGCAATAGTCCGCGTAATAAAGAGTTAAATCACGACAGGCATAAAATACAACAGTCTTCATATACCATCTAGTACGTACATTGTTTTATTGCTGTATACATTTATACATTTATATATGAAACCAATTTACATATTACTTCCGATAGAGTACTTTCAGTACAAGTTTTTAATAACAATCGATAGGTCTCAACCACACTTTTATATAACAAAGTAGTTTTGAAATACTCTTATAAAAACTCATCTTGTTTCATTTTATTTCTATTTTTGAAAAACACGTAACAAAAACGGCATCTGGTGCAAACAAAACGGTTTCTGCATTAAAATGACGTAAGAAATACTTATCGTTGCCGAGATCATAAGTATCGTCCCGTATCTTTGGCATAAGCACTAATTTTGCGACTTCTACTAAAAGGGCTAAAAGGTTCATATCGGGACGAATCGACAGTCTTTTACGAATCATCGGCGTCGGAAGAAATAATAAAGAAGCCTTATATACCCTTAACAGCCGGAGTAGTATTTCTTCCTACAAATTGTAATTTTATTAAAAAAGAAGATTCGATTCTTTTGAATTTACCTTTATTATCGATATTTATGTGCGTGTAAGTGTATGCGTAATATCTTAGGACGCGTAAAGAGAAGTTATTCCTTCAAATCTAGCAGAATATACTCCGAATGTGTAATAGCGCAGCGCCTTTCTATCAAAATTATTCTAAATTTAATTTCGTTGCGCTTACACAGCGCGACATATATACATACATAGATGCATACACGTTCATACGTACGTACATGCGTATTAAATCACGGTACGATATAGTTTGAAAACACTGTTATCGTCCACATCGTAGCTACATTCTCTTCTCCTCGTCTCTCTCGTTTTTGTCGTCGCCGTTGTCGATAAGAGGAATATCCTAGTGCGACGCGACGTCGCACGCAAGAAAGCCACGTTGCCTACGTGCACGACGTCGACTCGACGGGAGATATCTCGTACGACGGGGCGTCGGCGACGGAGCCTCCTGATTTGTTGGTTACGGGATGGCGCGAGGTACCGAAGTACGTCGGAGAAGTTCGGCTCGGCTCGGCTCCGCTCCTGTGGCTTACGTGGAAGATTCGGTGAGCTAACGACGATGGCGCGGTGGATGGTGGGGGATACACGACGTCGTCGCGTTGCCGGTCAAGGCAGAGGAGCCGACTGCGTGGAGGGGATAGCGATGACGGCGGCGATGGCGGTGGTGGGGATAGAAACGGCAAGCGGAGTGGGAAATCGACGGGTTAGTAAGCGGCGCAGCCATCTTGTCGTGCTCAGTCGGAAACCAACTGCCGAGCAGTGAGGGACGGTGAACGAGGAAGAAGACCCGATGTGTTAGCAAGAAGGATTTTTAATGCGCTTCCGAGCCCGACTACCGCTACGTGCGAGAAGTGGCTGTGCGATAGCGACGACGGAAGAACAACGACCATCGAGGAATTTTCGCCTGCGAAAAGACCTATTGTACGTCCGTTTAAAAACCTTCGGAAGGAGGGGAGCTGTTGAAGAGGCGGAGGAGGGGGAGGGGGTGTCGGTGTTGGTGGTGTTATTGGAATCCGCGATAGTGGAGAAGAAGAGGAGGAGGAAGAGGAGGACAACGACGAAGACGAAGACGAAGACAACGACTACGTGGAGCAAGGTGTCTCGGCGAGCGAGAGGCTAACTATTACTATTATACTACTATCACTACTACCATCACTATACTACGACAGTACTACTTCATTACCACTACTACACTACCACTCTACTACTATTACTATTCTACTGCTATTGCTACTCGTCGTTAGCTTCTCTTTGAGGAAAAGGAGGGAGGAAGGCTCGGTCGTTGAGGTTTTGAATACGTAGCGAAAAAAAAGCGAGAGAGAGAGAGAGAGAGAAAGAGAGCGCGAACGAGCGAGCGAGCGAGTGAGCGAGCGGTGTGTGTGAGAAAGAGAAACTGTAGAGAGCGAGAAAAGAAAGAAAGAAGAAGCGTGCAGTGTCAAAGTCTGTGATAGTATTTATTGAGAAGATATCAAATACGATTATCATCAACGAGAAGCGATAACATCGGAGTACGATAGACGACAGGACGACGACGACGACGACGACGAACAACTACATCACGACGGCGACGGCGACGGCGACAGAGGATAAGAGGAAAAACCTGCTCGCGCGTCGAGTGAGAAGCATACGCGGATAGATAGGCTTTATATATTTATTTATATCTGTGATATCGACACTGATATACATCGATCTAATTTGGACGTATCTATCGGAGAGCGTGCGTGAGAAACGAGTGCTGCGTCGAAGAAGAGCACAAACAGCAGAGCTTGAGAAAGAACGTACC
>JAITYT010000702.1:1368457-1388528 GCA_025433975.1 Liostenogaster flavolineata | reverse complement strand
AAAATATTTGATTTATATATTGAATAATGTAAAATTTGTTCCAGAAATAAAAAATCAATATGTTAAAAATATATGTATATATATACAAAAATATTTCCTAAAAAAAAGAGTTCCTAGTGTGAAACGAGTTTCACAAAATTGTATTCCCCGGTTAAGAGGTTAAACTAAATTCGAAAGAGCAAGTTTCTAATCTCCTCTTTTCTATCTAACTCTTTCTACTTCGTAAGGCGACATATCGCATGTAGGATTTCATTTATCAAAGTACAAACAAGTTTATGATAGTGCGACTTTTCGTAGGGTAGTCGCTTTTCGAAATGTCGACTTTCATTCTCTTGACACACGGAAAATCACGTTTCTTCTCTCTTCTTCGAATAGCCCTAATCACGAATTAGCCTGTAACGCAAATACGTATGTATTATATAAGTCATAATATCTTACCTTTCGTAGTTGCCGCCTTACCTCGTCACGATATCGCAACGTTAATGACATTTTTATGGTCACGCGTTTATCTCGAGTTCAACGATTTTTCCAATGGGAAAATATCCGTCGTATTTACGTTCGTTGCAATATATATTTATTTTTCCTCCCTCATTCCACCTTGCATCTCGTATCCTTCGTGACCCACAATTTTATCGACGAATCTAATTTTTACTTTTACGTAATCGAGAATGTTCGGCGTATTTTTCAATTTTTTACAAAAACGTGAGTCGTGGCAACGTGTCGATTGAGAGACGATAAACTGCGCCTTCTCTCGTAGCATCGTTAGACACTGGATTTTCTCACCGAGGGCACGAACAGAGAGAGAGAGAGAGAGAAGGTAACGAGAGAGGTGCAGAGCCACCGTCGATCGGTTCTGTCAATACACGCGTGTCGAGTTGTATTTCTCGTTAAAGGAGCAGCAACGGCAGCCCAAGCACTTCGCGCAGCCACTCGTCGCCACTTGCTCCTCCGAGGCGAGTTTGAAATCCTATAACATTTTCCCGTACCAACCATTCTCGCACGTTATATTTTTACGCAATCCTCGACATCAAGACGAGTGATCGTAAATTTCTTCCTTTAAATCCTCACGTTTGTTCGAACTGTATCGTGGAAATACAAGTACAAAGTCGCTGGCCTTTAAAACATATCATCCTTTGAGCCAATGCGATCTTTGATGATCGTTTTATTCGCTTCGCCACGATATATATTCGCCACTTATAATTTCCTATTGAATTATCTTCAGCGGATCGCAATAATCGTTCGAGGAGGAGAAAGATTCAAAGCTATAAAAGCATTTGACGAGTTTATTTGGTACGTAGATGTCGCGATGGGTCGACTTTAACCACCGCCTATCAAACCGCTTTTACCGAGCTGGCAGCACAAACGTACAATTCACGTTAAAGCATTCTACGTATAACCTTAATTGAACGTGTTTACCTTATAGAATAATGTATCGGGTTGTCCGGAAAGTTCGTGCCGATTTTCGGTTTTTTTTTAAATTTATTTATTATTTTATCATTTATATTATGTTTTTTATTATATATTTTATTATATATATATAAAATGCATAATTATATAATATAATTCATTTTTTTTTCAAAAAATAAATCTTCAAAAAATTTCTTCAAAATCGACACGAACTTTCCGGACAACCCAATAAATTGGATTAATTAAAAACGATTTTTTTAGAATCGAAGTTAATAGAAATGTCAGTGAAAATATATAGCTATCGCAGGCGCTGCCAAAAAAAATCGAGAAAGGAAGTTGAAAGGACACGTATCAGTTGCTTATGTCGACACTTCCAATCGTCGAGTTAAATCGTTTTTACGATCACGTTCGATGTGTAATGAACACGTATTCATTCGAAGGGGAAAATTCGATTCTCTACCATCGAGTTGTCAACTACAACGCAAGCGGCGTAGATGCGTCAACTTTCGTCGCAATACGTTCTCTGTCTCTCTCTCTTTCTCTTTCTCTTTCTCTCTCTCCATGGCAACCTGCCGTGGCGCCTGGGGTTGATCATCGCTTTTCTCCCCTTTTTGCTCGACCGTTTGTCTGCCAGCCCATAGGAGTCCGCGCTACTGAACGGATTAAAAGTGCATCTTCTCAGCTTCCTTTGCGGCCAACCTTTTGTACTTACACGCGTTTCGTGAACGATACTCGCGAAAAAACTTTGCCAACGAACGACGGACGCAACATCGACAATCGACTCGCGTAATTTATCGTTTCGCAGATCGTTGTTACGTCGCTCGTTTCGTACCCTTACGATTACGTTTGACGCGTGTTAAAGTATAGAAGAGTGAGAGAGAAAGAAAAAGAAAACGTGTTTTATCATATCGTTAAAATAATAATTGATAATGGGTATTGCACGTGCATATTAAATATTGTTTTTCTATCATTTTTAAATAGCATGGAACGCGAGTGTTTTTTTTTCTAATAAAATATGATCATTTATATTATACTTTAAAAAAGAAAAGTCTAGAATTTTGCTTTCTTTTATAAAGTAATTTGTATGGTCTGAAACTTTGCGCTTTTAAGAGTGGAAGGATGCGCAGTTTGAAAACTGACCATTTCACTAATTCTTAAATCGCGTGGGAACGAAAGCGCATTATAGGATTGCCTGCATAAACTTTATTAATTAATTCGTATTCCTAGTAAAATTATCGTCGTTGTAATAATTATTATTATCATTTAAATCTCTTGTATTTATCATTTAAAATTTAAAAACATTTGTACGCGAATATGGAATAAGCGGAGAGGAAATTTTTTCTGAATACAGTAATCTTCCTCGTCGTCGTTTGAATTTAAATTTGTATAACGTCCATCTTTCCTGAAGAAAAGCAAATGCTTGCTGGGACAAGGTTTTACTCGTCCAAAAATAACTACGAGGAAAATTGTTCTTTCATGGAAATAAGAGCTAAACATCTTCATTTTTCTTAATAATTTGTCCTATACTTATCTTCAACGCGTGTCATTGTTTTTACTCGCAAAAAGAGACGCAAATGTCGATGAATCTTTCATCATTTTCTTATCGGCCAGGCTTCCGATTTTAACGAGATTTCCGCATTCGTGCCGCAGAGAAGCCCTGCAAATTCTCACCCCCCTCGATGCGACAAACGTGTATTTTTTAATCCCCGAACTTCGTTATTCTTTCGGTTTTGAATTGAATCGCGAAGAAGCGACGATAGGCGTATGTCTTTTTTAATTTTTCAATGAAATCAAATAAATTACCGTGTTATTTTTCTATGTTTTAGGAGGCGATGCTAATTGTCGAGACGTGACTTCCACGGGAGAGTCAATGAGTGCGGTGCACGCTCGTCAGGAGGAAGCTAGACGCAAGAGACGCAGGAAGAAGCGTTCAGGCTCGTCCGTCCTATCGTCTTGCTTCCAAGGTAAGAGAAGCACTATGTGAATATACTTACAATGGGTAAAATAATTATTGGCACACTCAAATTTTTGTAAAAAATTTTAGTTGTCGAAGAATTTTATTAACAGTATGTATGCCATTTCACGTCATTCAACGTACACTAGTCGCATACCAAAGCATATTACTCAATAATAATTATAACGGAAATTATAAAAAAATAACGAAAATTTTATAGTAAAGAAAGTATTGCCACGCGTGAAAAATGAAAACTAAATGCTTAATCTTTAACATTAATACAAACTAAATAGATTTTTAACATTTCGTATGCCTTCCTTTCGCTTTAATAATTGAATTCGATTCTACGAGTTTTTGGGTAGTCGTAGGTGGAATATTTGCCCATTCCTCTAACAACGTCTTTTTAATCGTTCATATTAGACACTTTTCTTTTACGAATTTTTAAATCTGAAATATGTCATAAATTCTCGATATGATTTACATTCGGTGATTGGGGAGGAGTTCTCAATTGTTTTGGCATATTGTAAATAAACCATTTCCTTTTTTTTACCGTATGCTTTGGATCATTATCCTGTTGGAAGCTAAATGTTCAATGCCGACTTTTGCAACACTTAATAATAAATTATCACTTAACCTGTTAATATACGTTAAAGCATTCATGTTACCTTCAATGAAAGCCAAATTTCCCACTCCACTGTATAACATGCAACCCCAAACCCTTACATGTCCGCCATCAAGCTTAACCGTTGGCTGAATATTTCGCGTCTCCACAGTTGAATCTCCTCCACGCGTATTTCTTTTCTTCAGATCCAAATACAATATATTGAACTCGGTTTCATCAGAAAATATTACATTTTTTAAAAAGTTCAATGCCTTTATTTATGTGCACTTTTGCAAATCTCAGTCGTTTCTGTCTGTTGAATACGTTTAAGAACGGCTTCTTTCTCGCGATTCTGCCGTAAACGTGAGCCGAATATAAAATATTTCGGATTGTCTTTCCTCGCTGTGTTGCGACATCGGTGAGTAAAGTAGGGGCACTCACAAATGGGTTTTCTCTCAGTTTTTTAAGAATACCGCATCGCTCCCACTCTGTTAATACTTTCGGTCAGCTTGATCACGGTCTGTTTTTAGTATTGGCAAACTCCTCGTATTTTTTTTACCACGTTTCTGACTGTAGAAAAACTAATCTTTAAAGTTTATTTGATTTTGCGATAACTTTCGATCCGTTTACGGAGAAAAATAATTTTATTTCGCACTGCAACCAATAGCTCTTTCCTTTTTCCAACCATCCTTCCTTAATTAGATGCACACTAAAAGTAAACACTTCTATGGAACAGAGAGATCAATGCCATATATTTATTTACATTTGTATTCTTAGAAGTGGTGTGTATAAGAAGTGTCTGTGAAAGGAAGAAACTGTTGACCTACGATTACAGACGCAATTGTGCTAATACTTTATTATAAAATTTTTGTTATTATTATTGAGTAATATGCTTCGATATAAAACTAGTATACATTGAATGACGTAAAACGACATACATACTGTTAATAAAATGCTTCAACAACTAAAGATATTTACAAAAATTTGGATGCGCCAAAACTTGTTTTATCAATTTTATATGTCAAAGTAGAAAAAACGTATTCGTTGAGTTATTTCGAAGGTAAGGAACTCGCCCATAAGGTTAAGAAAGTTACACACAGAAATTCAATAGTATTATACAAGTTGGAATGTACTAATTTATTCAAAGACCATTGGTATATATATATAAGCACATGGAACGTACGTTAAGCGTGAAGTAACGATACGTAAGTAAAATTAACGGTAAAGGAAGCGAGACGAAAGATTCGACGATCGTAGAAACTCGAACGTTGTTACAAGTCGCCTGTTTCAACGATTTGAACGATTCGAATCTACTCTTTTTCTGAGCCAGCATTCTGTCATGTTTCCTGACGCGAGAAACACGCTGCTCCAGTCGTGTCGGTGACTCGCACTTCTCGCGACCTTGCATAAGTTCGATGGAACATTCGAGAAACACGAACGAGGAGGTGGTGAAAATCGATCGCGCACGCGCAATAAATACACATTGGTTTGTCGTTATCGTCGACATAGTTATAGCCTTCGTTCTAATCGTTCTGGATTACTTCTCTCGATATCGTCGTTATCTGACACACCGAGGATTCCTAGCTTGCACCTGTTCATAAAAAAGAGTTCAAATGTGGCGTAACAAATTTTCTTTTCTTCTTCTCGACGATATAAATTCGTCCAAAATAACACAGTTGGCGATATAAATTCGTCTAAAATAACTAACAGTGACGGGTACATTCAACAAATGCAATCGTTTGTTTTATGTTTTACGTTCGACCGAATAACTAATGGGGGGAAAAGATGGAATAAAATCAAGTTTAAACATACGTTCCATTAAAATTCAATTTCCGTTAACATATCGTTCAAGAGAAGACTAGAAAACGTTTTAACGAGAAAAATGTGTTCTTATCGATTACAAAACCGTTGAAATCGACGTTTGTCCGTTACACGCTTTTAAGGCCTTAATCGTGTCAACGTACCCTCTTTGTTCGTATAACTCATTGCTTTGATAACTGAATAAAAACTAATTACTCACATAAATAACATAATACAAGTCGCGAAGCGTTGTTTACAATCGGAACAAGTGTTACACTCGTCGCACGGGGAACGATATCTTCCCGGAATTGATTTTAAACGGAATGAATATTTAAATTCAATTATCTTGAAATCGAAGCCTCGAATAATATAATTTTAATCTATTTTTCCATTATTTTTTCATCCTGTGTCCCTGTTCGTACGTGTTATGCGACCGGACTGTATATCGCGTTATATCATTGCAATCGCGTTTTTAAAAACTCCCTTTTACTCTTTTTCCCCCTTTTATCGAGTATTTTCCAGTAATAATATCACAAGAATCGTATCTGCGTTATAGCGTGGAATCGATTACGTCGTGAGTAATTATTATGACATAGGTGCATGCCTCTCTGTTTTAAAAAAGTAACCTGTACTCGATCGACGTATAGATTTCATTAAGTTACTTCGCTATGACGCAATAACGTACCGTAGCTTATCCAACAATTTCGTGATAAGATTTATACGCTTATGCGATGTTATGAGATCTATGCGTTTAAATTTAGCTGGTAGTTCGCAGAGAGAAATAATTACTTGTAACAGCGTGATAACATTCCAAATTGTTTGATATATCGTTATTATCGTTGCCGTAATCGATTATTATCATCGTCATTGTCATCTTCATTCTACGTTCTTCCACTTCGCCCAGTATCCAACTAAAACGTTATAACTAATCCCTCGTACGATTGGTACAAGTAAAACGACGGGCTTACATACATATGAGCGAAGGCATATTATCGGCTTCTGGTTGCTAGGTGCCTGCAGCGTTGCCGGATACTCTTAATCCCGCAGTCGTAAGCATTACATGAAAGTAGCAGGGAGGAGAGAAGCGAAGCGCAGGAAGGAGCGAGGAAGCGACAACGTCGTCGCAATAGCGATGGGTTGGTTGGCACGGGGTAGGGAGTAAGCGAAAAATTTAGGGGAGGGGGAAGAGGAAACGAGCGGACCAATAGCCGATGCTGAAAGAGAAAGAAGTGGGAGCGAGCGAATTGGCAAAGAGGGACGAAGAAAGGGTGAAAGAGCGAAGGAGAGGGAGTGAGAGCGAGCGAGCGAGCAAGCGACAACTTTCCGTGTTCACGCGCGCTGCGTTGCCGTAGTTCACGAAGTTGAGCCACCCCTTCGACCTTGACATTGACTGTCCTACACGCAGGACACGCCGATCATCGTCGGACGCGTATACCTTCGAGCTAACCTACTTAAGGTAGATTAACACGTTGGGTGCTACGTCAGTCCCTTCGGACTGACGGTGGACCTTCCGTTTAGGCGGCGTCAGTCCCTGGGGACTGACAGTGAACTTTTCGTTTGGGCGGCAGTATCAAGATTAAAAAATAAATCTTGTAATTTTTGGAGGTCGCCTTCCTACTGTTCCCGACCACACTTTCATTTGTTTAATTATTTGTATACTTTGGATACTCCTGCATTGACTGCAATTTTGCGCGCCTGTTTATATTTTAATATGTTTAACTGTTATAATTTTTTCGTCGAATCGCCTCAACGGAAAGTAGTTAAATCGGCGTCCCATTCAACGTGTTAATCACGTATTGTCCATTCTTGGTTGGAATACGTCAATGCGATTAACTTTTCACATATTTCTTTTTCGATCATTATTTATTCTTTGTCAGTTAGCGAACTGTCCGATTGGAATCGTCGATTTTCGACGGCTTGGAACCATTTGGAAAGTAGTAATAGTCAGTATTGTTTTTCTCACGCTTCGATTACCAAACTATAGACAGATGAGTTTTACGCCATCGTGTTATGCGTTATACGATGTTAAACATCATTCGAATATGGATAACATCGCAGTCAAATCATTAAACTCGTATTTCGATTGAGTATAACGATCAAAGGATATTATTAAAATATGACGATTAACACTTAAAGCGCCGGTTAATTTATTGGAAAATTTACATAAAACACTGCCGTATTTGCGAACTTTTATTACTAAAGCAAAATAAATCTAGTAGAACACTTTTATTCTATTTAGTATCTCTTTTTATTCTAGTAAAGCTTAACCTCTTAGGGACGATGTTCCACTATAGTGGGTTTTGTGGATGTCATATTTTTGAACGTTTTCATGTTTTGTTTCACACTTTTTTGCTTTCACAACGTTTTATAAGTGTTAACAATATGCAGATAGAATATACAGTCTTTGTCCTTGATACGCCAGATTAGGGCTAAATTGTTGCTTTTCGTTTAAATAAATGCACCAGATGCTCTTTTTAACATAATTTTTGAGAATATTAAAGTCTTAATCTTTAAGATTAAAGTCTTCAAAACTTAAAGGAATTTTTGAAAAATTCCAGGATGTAAATAATAACGTTATAGTTGTAACAAATCTATCGTTGATTACCCCTTCAGACTATCCGGAAAACATTTTCCATCTACTTACTGTAAGCCCACAAAATCTAAAAAAGCGTTACGAAATTGTATCGTGTGTTCAAGAAACGATATAAGACGAAAATCGCGCTATGAGTGTGAAGTTTGTGACGTGGGTCTATGTGCCTTACCGTGCTTTACAATATATCATATTTAATCAATAATTTTAATAAATTAATTATTAAAGTTAAAGTATATGTCTCTTTAAGAAAAATTATAATTTAATCATCAGAAACTTCATTCCAATGTGCTCGCGTAGAGAACAGCATTGTCCGACGCACATTGCATTGTTATATAGTTCACGTGAAATTCTCGTCGAACTCTACCCGTACATAAAAACAGCCTCGCGCAAAATTCAGCCATGCCTAAGAGGTTAATCTTAATTGTTCGAGTCCCAGGAGTCTTTGAAAAAACACGGTCGAAAAAGGTCGAACAGCGCGACGGCGCTTGCTTTAATCGATTGCGAAAAGAACCAAGTGGCGAGATAGCGCTTGTCATATTTGGTGTCGAAAAATACCATTCAGCGCGACAGTGTTTGCTTAGTTCATGTTCTCCGGTGCTAGGTAACGGGATCGATTATATTATATTGTATTATTTACATTTAAAAAAGCAGCTATGCGATGCATGTGCGTCAGAAAAGTCGAGCGCGCTATATTTTAACACACTGTGAGTCCGCACTGCGTGCACCGTCAGGAATCAGTACCGTACAAATGTTTTGATGCTTTTCGACACGAAGTCTGAACCGTGCGATCGTGCCGCGTGGAACTAAAATGGTTAAAGTTTCAAGAGTTAAAATCCTTAAAATTTAAGTGAAGATAGTTATATTTATTATTCTAATTAATTAAAAGTTTAACTAACTAACGCATTTAGGCAGTCGTGACGCTTTCTCGCTAGTCCACGTATTACGCCTTAAAGCGGATCCGACGCTCAAAGTGTTAAGAAGTAATTAGGTATTTAAGTATTCGCTCGCTAGGTATTCGTTTTTCACCTGTTAATAAAAATACTGTTTGTTTGATGTAGAACTGTACAAGCTGACGGGAGAGGTTCTCGGTGAAGGAGCATACGCTTCAGTTCAAACTTGTACGTCTTTGTATACCGATTTGGAATATGCCGTGAAAATCATCGACAAAATTCCTGGGCATGCGCGCGCTAGAGTATTTAAGGAAGTGGAGACGTTCCACCATTGCCAAGGTCATCCGAATATCATACAGCTGATCGAACTCTTAGAGGACGAAGAGAAATTCTATTTGGTTTTCGAAAAGATCAATGGTGGCCAATTATTAAACAGAATTCAAGAAAAAGTTTTCTTCGGTGAGAGAGAAGCAAGTCAAATAATTAAAGAGATCGCTAGTGCATTGAATTTTCTTCACAAGAAAGGTAATACGAATGATAATTATTTACTATATAATATTGTAATGTTAAAATGTATTAGTCGGATCATATTGACTGTATTAAATTTATTTATTTCAGGAATTGCACACAGAGATCTTAAGCCTGAAAACATTTTGTGCGTATATCCGGATAAATTGACACCGATAAAAGTATGCGATTTTGATTTGGGTTCCGGTATAAAATTCAATAATTCATTATCTAGTCCTGTTGCGACACCACAACTGTTAACACCAGTCGGTAGTGCTGAATTTATGGCACCCGAAGTGGTAGAGGCTTTTATTGGTGAAACTAATTATTATGACAAACGTTGCGATCTCTGGAGCCTTGGCGTAGTCATGTATATTCTTCTTTGTGGTTATCCACCGTTTTATGGAAATTGCGGCACTGATTGCGGCTGGGAAAGGGGAGAAAATTGTCACGCCTGTCAAGAATTATTATTTACCAGTATTCAAGAGGGCAGGTACGAATTTCCCGATAAGGAATGGAGGAACATTTCCGATGACGCAAAGGATTTAATTAGAGGCTTGCTCGTTAAAGAGGCTCACCAGAGGCTCAGCGCTGAGAGTATTCTTAAACATCCATGGATTGACCCTGGTCCGACATCTATCGATAATAACGAACAATCATTAATCACCCCTCATAATATCAGGTAAGGTATCATTTGCAATTTAACAATTTCGTCAGTATCCGATCGTTGATACATCATCACTGCAATTCTGATTTTAATTGTACATCTATTATATAGCAAAATTGTATTTTGTTGCAGAAGAAACAATTCCGCTCGAGAGCTCTCGGCATTCGCTGAGTCGGCAATGGCTGTGAATCGCGTGGTACTTCAACATTTCTCTGTGAACTTAGAAGATTTGGCAGAAAATAGGGAGCCAAGACTGTCCACATCATCGACAGACGATGATAATCATCCGTATGGTCATATGTCTGACTCCAGCAGCGAGTTATCGGAACACAGCAAGCATTGCGTGACTCATTCTTCCAATGAATTTGACACCAATTCACGTCAAAAATCATCCTCTGTTCACTCTAGTGTTGATTTGAATGACGCAAAGATCATCGGAAAGAATCGAATCATAGGTAAAGATTCATGTCATAATCTTTATGGTCTATCTCCGCCTAGCGAGAGCAGGCTAATGCAGCGTCGTCTGAAGGCGCGTTCAAACTTGCTTGAACGCCAACACAATAAAGCAGTCATAGCATCCCCAAGTGGCTGAAGCACAACAATGCATATGAAAGATATCCTTTCGTGGAATGGTAATTTTCATCTTTGCAAATACGTAAGATTGCAAATACGTCACATCAACGATAATTTAGACAGCATAAACACGATATAATCAATTCTTTAATTCGTTAGTACTACGAAATTTGGAAAATTAATTTCATCAAGATGAACGATTAATGTGACGATAATAATAGCTTGCGATGACGTCTACGACAAATTAACCGGAAGGAAAAGAAAAACAATCTTTCTGTTATTTCGTTTCTTAAATCGTTTATTTGATTAATTTGTATACATGAAAAAAAAACAAATTGTATCTACTTTTTCATGTATGATTGACATTGTCAGCAATGTATTTCTTTCATAAGCGCGTCTTTCGATTTAATTGCATAATGTTTGTCATGTATGAATAGTAGCGATTTTTATATGTCGTAAAAAAAAAAACACATTCATCACATGCGCTATAACACATTATCGTACACCAGAAAAAGAAATTTAAATGGGCATATACATAGAGAGCAGACTGGCAATGATACCGTTTATTACTTCTTTGCATATTAAACATTTGAAAACAGTAATATACATATTGTGTAAACGCGATAAAGTTTATAATTCTGTTGTAAAGTTAATATAACTTATGATAAATAATATTTCTGTCCGTTTGCTATTATAGTTGCTATAATAGAGATATTACGCGCGTGTTTATATTGATTTCATTTAGAACAAATGAGTATAGGTATAACAAAGAAAAAAGAAACTTGCAGATTATTGATTATATCGATATCGATTTTATGTAATTGCAACTTTTATTTGTTCGTTAAGCCTTTTTAAATGTTAATAAGCGCGAACAAAAAATAAATTAATCATTCAGACATTGCAGTGTTTGAATAATGTTTTTGAAAATGTGGTTCTCTATGCAAGGAAGCGAATTAAATATTTTTCGGTTTATCGCTATGTTAAATGACTTACTTGTCGCAAAGTAACACGTAGGAGTTAATTCAGAAATTTAAAGTATGGAAATAAGGTCCAAGGGGGTGTAAATTCATTTAAAATCATGAGATGAGGATAAACAAAAGCCATTTTTGTAGGTGTATTAAGTATATTGTAGATAATAGTATGTAAGCTATTCACTTTAATTAAAATTTAAAAAAAAAACTTCAAAAAAGTTTGTACCTGCGTCGTAAGTGAGTAAGACAGATGGGAAGAAAAGATCTCGCTAGCAAGAAGTTTTCTAGCGATTAGATTCCACAAGGTCATCTGTTAATTAATGTTATGTATTTTTGTAGATTTTTATCGACCAAATGCAGTTTTACCCACCCACAGTGACGATTTGTAACAGAATGGTTTTCCTTTAATTCGTTGTGCAGGATTTCCTACATATTTTCTTTTCCTTTACATTTTTTTTCATACCATTTTAATTCTTATTCGTTAATGCGAAAAGTATGCACGAATTTCGTTGCTTATAGCTAAAACAAATTGTTAACGATAACAATACCTACGCTTATCGATCATTACGAAGCGGATAAACTGCATATATTTGCATTTAAGCGTGAACTTAACAATAAAAACGCTCATATACTGATATGAATGTTTCGAACACGGGTAAAAAACGTATATATGCATTATATTCGTATTCTTTATGCTCGATTTGCAAAATTTGCTAACGTTGAAAGTAACGCCTCTTCTCGATATCACAAAAAACAAATGTTTATAAGGAAATCTTTTTAAATATTTCAATAAAGAATTTTATTTCTATTTCTTTTTAAATTTTTACAGCCTTCGAAACATTTTTATATCCCTGTTCTTCAAAATTTCAAAATCTAACTACCTTTCTTACAATGTATAGATACTTTCAAACATCCGTAAAAATATTACTTTTAATTTATGCAATTATTTAAAAAGGCTGCATTAACGACTTGTCCGATAGAATTTAGTCTAATATATACGTTCTGACTATTCGTTTATTACATGGACAAATCTGCCAAATGATTAATTGTATTGTAAAACTATCTCGTTAGAGCATGCATTTTCGTACTGGTGCGGTGGGAGGGTTTTACTCAGGGCAGCTAAGAGGAGAGCTGCGCGAATTATTATGCAACGCTGTTATGACCTACACTCTTCACAGAAGTGAGAAAAAGACGATGTAACATTTTTGAGTATGTAGGTGTATGCGAATGAGAGTTCCTTCAGGATTGATATTTAATCGCTATTGATCGAGTTCCATCTTGAAATATATTTGTGTGTAAATTATACTTGCTCTTCCTTCCAACAGCGACAATCCTGAAGTGCTCTAGTGAACATTCTTAGTTGTACGCGCACTATATAAACAAGATAAAGTTTCCTTCTAAAGTTGTTCAACGATAATCGGATTTCCACGACATATTTAAGATCTTATCGGATTTTTCTTATTATGGCGCGAACATTTGGAAACTTAAGAAACAATGAAAGGATTTTATTATTTTAAAGCAAAATATGACATCGCTTACTCGAATTTTTGCCGATGTAGTTGGATATCTTTTCAAGAAAACATTGTATGTATATATAAAATATTGTTACATATAACGTGTAAGCGCACACGTGTGTATATGTGCGTGTGCCTGAATGCATGTACACGTGTGCGCACGTGTAGATATAAAGTATCTCATAAGTTACTGAATTGAGTAGTAGATATAAATTTCATATCAAAATTATCTTTAAAAAATTAAATTATTGGTTTGAAAATGTTGAAATTTGCATACTTTTCCGTGTATTATTGATCTAACAATGCTGATTCTATATTACGAAATACTTGAAAATTCGTACGAAAAAGATATATTTCTTCAGATACAATTTTTTAAAACTTTTCATTTTTGCCGATTCAATGACTTATGGAATGTGTACACGTATATAAACTCTTACGACGTAGAGGCGAAGAAAGCAATATAAAATATATTTCCTTTGTCAAAGGGAATATCAATTTACATATGTTAAGATTGCTGGTCTTCTTTTGCAAGACCAAGGATTTTAGACGAGTCTTTGCGTCACTCGTGGTCAATTGCAAGAAATATTTACGATACTAATGATTTTCAATACGTAGTTTGTCAATTTTGTAATTCTTTCAATGGTTCATTATTTTCCAATGAGTTTGATAACTGTTTCTTGCAAATATTTGTCACGAGTTTCATCCAATATTATTTTCATTAGTATTTCTACATCTATTCTTCTCTTGTATTACGTTTTAACGTCTCCTTATTTCTTTTGTTCGTGATCGTATGACAGCAAGTTGCATATTACTGAGAATAAGTGCTGAAAAGCGAAAGAAACTTCGACCGCACGCTCGCAAATAATTGAATTTTTGCCTCCGTTGAGACATTTACATGTTGGATAAATTCTACATCGATTCCAGCATAAGCGTTTTCGACGAGCGTGCGTTTTGTATATTGCTATCATGGTTATAGCCATGCGTGCAAGTGAATGCTTTTATATCGGAAGTTAGAATTTAAGAGTAAAAATTAGCGGAGTGTGTGAGAGAGAAAATGAGAGCATGAAAGAGTACGTAAACGAATAAACGAGTAAACGAATAAGTAAACATATAAGCGTAAATAATCGACAGGTATGAAAACCTGTTAAAAAAAAGTGAGGGACAGGAAAGAAAAGAAAAAATAGAAATGGCCATAATACAGATCTGTAATTCTAATGAATCCATGAATATGATAGAAAAACTTATGTAAGGCCGTGCGCATGTTTTACGTATGGGTGTAAGAGTGTGACAAAACTAACTATTAGTATTTAAGTGAAAAAAGAAACACTTTCTTTTAATAGCATCGTAGAATTATATTTTAAGGTATATCGCTGCGTAATGTTGATATTTATTTGGTATCAACGTACATATCTCCATGCTATTCTCTTTCCTTATCTCGGCGACATTTCTAATTTATCCCTTTCAATATATATAACGCGGCAACACGAATTTATTTATTGCACCTCTGTGGTGGAACGTGTCCGTTCTTTGTTAACTTTTACCAGTATGTAACTTTATCAATCGATATCACGAAATCATTGCCTCATTCATGAATATTTTCTCACGCCAAAGTGATGCGTACGAATGCATCGAGGAAATTTTGCATACATCAAGGAAAATATGAAATACGATAAAAGAATTCAGCATAACGCAGCGATTAAGTACCCACTGGAACTCGTACACAGAAACGCCTGTAAAGATAGTACTCGCTTCTTTCGATCACCTCATCACTTGACAAAAAGATGCATCTTCGCTGTTTACATTTATCGAATGCGAGTAATAATAAAAAGTAAATAAATAAATTACGCGTGTAAAAATTCAGAGGATTATCGTATGCAATAACTGTTAAGTGATATACGCGTGAAAGGAGCGAGACTATTTTAACTTTTTTCTAAAAAAGAAAAGAAGGAAAAAAAGAGAAGAAAAATGGGAAAATCGAACAAGAAAAAATAAAAATTATGACCCATTTTTTTAACGTGGGCACATATTATATTTTCGTTCTAACTTTCGAATATCGTCCAATATGCGTACCGCTTCATCGACTCTCTTCATTTTATTTACCTATTACTATATTACAAGTACGCGAAATACGTCGAACTTTTTAACTACGTCACGATCGTTTTGTTCTAGTGCAACATGATTATTCATTTTGCATAACAATTTATATACGTGCATATGTGTATATAGGTCCTAAACGAACATATATACATATATATAAACATATATACATTACATATACATTATATATATATTATTCGTGCAAAGGCGATGACGACGCTCCTAATTCTTTCGTTTTTACGGTAGAAAGAAGGACGCCTAAAGATCAATTTTGCTTGTCCCTCGTGTGCGAAAATCGAACGTAATCGTGCATTCGACGAACGTGTTACAATTTTCTTTTTATATCCGTACGCAATGTACGAACGAAGTACATCAGAGACCGAACTTTGTTGGTTCGTTAAAGTCCATCCACGCAGGACTTGTCATACCGATTTTAACGAGTCTAGGCGCTCGATTGTGTTCGCGGATAATCGCGTCTTACGAAAATCGCAAGGATTATAGATTCTCGCGACGACATCCCGTGTACCGCCTATCTTGCGGTGGTACGTGTTTATTGGTGATTTTCGATTGCCAATGTCAATCACTTTCCATATTCACGTAGTACGTTCCTTATAGTGCACCAAGCATACTACGAATGACGAAGGTGAATCTTAAAGAAAAGGAAAACTGAAAAATTGAAAAAAAGTGAAAAAATTACCATTGTAGCATCTATAGCGTCTACATCCTAAGCATAAGGTAACGAGAGAACGATCCATCTTCTAATTTAAACTACGTCATTCCCCCTCGACTTACCTACGTCGTATATGAGTTATCTCGTTCCTTTTATTCCCGCGAGAGAGAAATTTATTCTACGCTCCTCCTCGACTTGTAAAGTTATTTCCTTTATGTTTTCGCCCCCTCCAAAAAAAAAGAGAAAATAACACTTAAGAAGAAAGGCCAAAAAAAGAAGAAACACTTTTCAATTTCATCAGGGAGCTTGCACGTACGTACGTGTGCCTAAGTTACGCATCTTTTATTTTATTTTATTTATTCAATTTTTTTTCTCATTTCTCACAGTAACATTATTAAACTCATCGGTCATCGAGATTTCAATTATTTTTTATCGTTTAGTGCGCAAGTCAATTCAGACGGATAAAAGAATGAGAAAGAATCGATACAGGAACATTAAAGAGAATATCTCGTCCTCTTATAAAACTTTGCTTATTATCTCTTGCAAACAGAATCGCATTTCCATTTCATATCAAAGAGCAAGTAAACTTAACGATCGAGAAATCATTAAAGTTTCACTCGACGATCCCGAGTTTGGAATTATTCGCTTCGAACAAAAGAAAAGGAAACGATCGTACGCTCGCCTTGTCACTCCGTCACATAGAAATCGATGCGAATAAACTGCTGTATTCTTTGATCAATTTTCGATTCGATCGAATGCCGTTGTTAAAATTCTGTACGCGTATACACGTCTTACGTGAATGAGAAACAAATACGAAAATAAGAGAGAAAGAGCGCGTAAGATTAAAATAGGAGGGGGCAGAATGTATTCTTTTGTACTTTGATACAAACGTGTTTGCGTTACGAATCCGAACGATCCTTCGATGCATTCTTCATGTTGCTCTCCTGCAAAAGATTAAACATTTCAACGGCCGCTTTATGTACGCGTGATTTTGCCATGTCGACTTCATGTAAACATAACTTCTCGCATCCATTGATCATCGATCAGCGTTGTATCAACTGTTCGATCGATTGATCGTCTGTCAGGATTATAAAAATTACTCGAAACCGCGGATTTAACGTTGGTTTCGACTCCTTCACTTCGACGGTTGACGTTTACAACTATCTGGAAGGATACTTACAAAGACATTCTATCTCAATGAACGTATTGTAACTGTATCGTGAACGACTATAAGTAAAAGCGCCGATGGTAAGTGAAAGTTATCGCATGAAATATGCGGTCGTTAAGGTGTTAAAAATCGATTACATTCAATCCTCCTGTAACCCAATTAATTCATACCCAGTACAGATCAGATTAAATTCATCAAAAAGAAGGGAATGCCTCATTAATTTCAACTGTAAAAATTTAACACATACATAAATTCATGCTACAGAGAATCTTAAGCCAGTTGATGGAATATTGTCGAACAAAAATCACGTTAAAGGAGGGCTGTCGCAGTTTTAGCTTCGCGTTATATGGAAATCGTGTTATAAGAGTACCGCGTTATAGGAGGGTTGACTATGTATGTCGGCTCCCTACTTTTTTTTCTTGAAAATAGCCGATAAGTAAAATCGTGCCCATATCAACAAATGTGAAAATTTTTTTTAGGTTTTCTACTCCTTGGGAATCAAAATTGGAATATGTAACGCAAATACGATATTGTCTGGTATTATCGTAACATTTCCTTCTATAATTTTGTATCTTCTTTCTTTTTTTTTCTTTACGTAAAAGCGTTTTATAGCCTAGCGAAACATGTAAATGTTGAGACTGTATTATAAACGTACAAACAATTTTACTACACGTATAACGGTATATCGATAAATTTTGAGAGAACGAGAGAGAGAGAGAGAACGAGAGCGCAAGCGAGAAAGAGAGTTATGTACAATTGTCCAGACGTAATGATATATTTAGATGCGCGAACATGTATATCGCGATTGGTCCGAATGGAAACGAAAAACTGAGTGATGCTTTTTATTTGGATTTATTCATACCATGATGTGATTGCACCGTCGCAATGGCGTAATTAGAAATATTCTGTCTTCTAACCATTAAAACGCATATTTTTATTATAACAGAACAATCATTCCTCCTTTACTTCCCATCACCGAGTTAATTATGACACTTCGATCGATCTTATCTACGTATTAAAAAGTAGTCGCAAAATTCAAAAGATACAAAAAAGTATCGCGTTATCAGACGAGATCCCGCGTAAGCGCAAGCCAGACTGACGCATTTATTCTGTCAATCCGCGAAAGTTCGTTATAATTAAAAAAAAAGTAACATTGCGTTAAAGCGATGCAAAAGTTTTTATAGAAGCAAGCTTTGTTATCGCGCCACTATACTTATGCCCATTATTCGGAAAATATTTACTTTGAAAATGGTATCTCAAAATGAAAAATGTATAAAAATAATTGTAAATGCGTGTATAAATAGGATTTACTCTGGTGAAAGACTTTCGAACGTGATAAGGTATGTATAAAAAAATAAAAGAATAAATTAGCCATTTGTTTTGAAAGTGACCCAAGTCCATTGATATTTAAGAGTTTGCGTTTCAATAAAGTTAAAAATACACCTAATTCTGGTTTTACGCGAATTTGATTTAAGACGATTAGTTTCCTTTTATATTTAATCTTCATTATTTTTACTAATTTATAATTAGTAAGAAAAACATGTTTGTACATATTTTAACGAGTGTCAAGATGTGCATGATATGTGCATTTGTTTATGACAGACTTGAATATCACTTTCATCGCTGAAAATATTATAACGACAAAGCGCTTGAGACGATTTACATGATTTTGTTTCTACACCCTGATATTCGGTAAAACAATGTTTTTCTTACTAAAAATTATTTTAAATTGTAATTTCTTGAATCGTGTTAAGTCAAATTAAATAAGAGCAATTTTATTAAGTGCGTAATATTTGTTTTCTTACCATGGAGTTAAGCCACTTTCAAAATAAATATTCCTATAATCTTAATTAGCAAAACTTCTCTCGAACATAATCTCAATATTTTTCAATATATTGATTGCAAATTGTTTAAAATGAAGAGATATCGCTAAATTGTAATTAATTTTATTAATAACATGACTTTTTGAAAAAGTGACTTGGGACACTTTCAAAATAAACGGCTCAAATAGTTTACGCGGGTGAAATGGCAACGAATTTTTAAAAAATGGATTCTTCCTTTCCGAATATCGCCGTGCGTATCAATTTGCCAAGCGGGAAACGCGTTCAATCGGATCTATTGTTACATTTAGCCGTTTGAACACGTACGAATTAATGCACGTGCAGGCGTCAATTATTGGACTGTTCCAGAATAATACAATGCTAATAAGCAAAACCGAATCGTGCATTGATATACACTGTTGCTAGTGAAGGAGAAGTGAGAAATTATCGCTTATCTTCTATACGTGTATATCATGATTTTTTACGGGTCTGCACTCTTTTTTGCGCGGAATATGGCGTAGAGATATCGATCAAATAACCATGACCCCTTTCTTCTGTCGTGCCGTCATCTACGTTTCTACGAAAACGGCATAACACGACATCAAATTTTGTCAAACGCTTGGACCCTCGAGGCAAGTACCTCCTCGTCGTGAAGGTCTAAGCCTGATTCAGGTATTCGGTCTCGCTCGTGACATGGCTATGGCATGTTCGGATTTTCATATTACTACGAAGTCATCGGACGCGCCGAGGGAGAAAACGAAAAAACCACCGTTCAAGCTTTGTTTTCCCGAGCATCGACAAATCGGAAGATCGGACACGTACATTTCCAAAGTCAACGG
>JAITYT010000702.1:1349467-1364340 GCA_025433975.1 Liostenogaster flavolineata | reverse complement strand
TTTTATATATATATATATATATATATATATATATATATATATATATATTATAAAATGAACAATTTATTTATACACAAAATAGATTTATATCATAAAATAATTTATAGTTTTATTAATTAAGCTAGTTGAAGGTAACGATGAAGAATCTTAATTGTTAACATTATTTTAGCGCATGCCAAAGAAGCTTTGGAACTTTCAAAAATGCAGGAAGTTACAAAGCAATCAGAAATGAGTACAGAATTTAAAAAATATGAAGCTAATCTAGAACAGATGAAAATTGAACAGAAGCGCATAGATGCAGAAGAAAAAAGAAAAACACTGCAAGAAGAAACTAAGCAACATCAAATGCGTGCTCAATATCAAGATCAGTTAGCTAGAAAACGCTATGACGATCAACTGGCACAACAACAGAGAATGAATGACGAAAATTTAAGGAGACAGGAGGAATCTGTAGCAAAACAGGAAGCTATGAGAAAAGCTACTATCGAGCATGAAATGGAATTGAGGCACAAAAACGAAATGAAAAAATTAGAACTAGAGCTTCAAGCCAAAGCAAAACTTGATAGAGAAAACCAAGATCTTAATTTAGAAAAGATTAGAGTTAAGGCATCGGAAAAAAGAATTACCGTATTAGAATCTATAAAGTAAGTATACATTATTAAAAACAAATGTCTATGTCTTTCAATCGTAATAGAATTTCATATTGATTGGCAACAAAATTGATACGATTATATTAAATCTGTTTAGAACTGCTGGCTCAGTATTAGGCTCTGGAGCTAATGCTCTTTTAGAAGATTGGGATAAAGTTCTTGCTGCAGCTGGTGGTTTATCGCTTCTAGCTTTTGGCATATATTCTGCAAAAGGTTCAACTAGTATAGCAACAAGATATATTGAATCACGCTTAGGAAAACCATCCTTAATTCGTGAAACTTCAAGGTACACTGTATTAGATACTGTAAAACATCCTATTCAAGCTATTAAAAAACTTAAAAGTAAACAAACTGATGCATTGTCTGGTGTAGTCTTAGCACCAAAACTTGAAGAAAGACTCCGTGATATTGCAATAGCTACAAAAAATACGAAAATAAATCGTGGAATGTATAGAAATATATTAATGCATGGTCCACCTGGAACTGGTAAAACTATGTTTGCAAAAAAATTGGCAGAACATTCTGGAATGGATTATGCAATTGTAACCGGTGGTGACTTAGCTCCATTGGGAAGAGATGGCGTTACTGCGATACATAAAGTTTTCGACTGGGCAGTAACCTCTAGAAAAGGTCTTTTATTGTTCATTGACGAGGCAGATGCTTTTTTAAGGAAAAGATCGAGTGAACATATTTCAGAAGATTTAAGAGCAATGTTAAATGCATTTTTATATAGAACTGGTGAGCAAAGTTCCAAATTTATGTTGGTTCTTGCTTCAAATACTCCAGAACAATTCGATTGGGCAGTAAATGATAGATTGGACGAAATGGTAGAATTTTGGTTACCAGGACGGAAAGAACGCGAGCGTTTAGTTCATTTATATTTTGAGAAATTTGTACTTCAACCAGCAATTGAAGGCAATAAAAGATTAAAGGTAGCACAGTTCGATTATAGTGCTCTTTGTAGTAAATTATCTGATATAACAGAGGGTATGTCAGGTAGAGAGTTAGCAAAACTTGGAGTAACGTGGCAAGCAGCGGCATATGCGTCGGAAACTGGTGTTTTAACAGAACAAATGGTGATGGATAGATGTATCGAAGCTGTTAAACAACACAGGCAAAAGGTAATTATTATATTGCTATTACTATGGCAACGATAAACAGAATAAAAGGATTATCCTATATAACGTTTTTTTATAACATATACAAATTACGTTAACGTATTGTATTATATAGGTACAATGGCAAAGTGAGCAAGAAAAACAAGAATCCAAATCTATTTATGCGTCCGAGAAAGAAACTGTTGCACAACCAATAAAGTCAGAAACTCGAGTAACGGAACCTGCGGTGGAAACTACAATAGCCACTGCTTAGTTGAAAAACTAGATTTTTATGAAGAAAGAAAAAATTGGTTCAGTAAATATTATTTCTCGTAATCAGGCATACAGACGATTATATTACATACATAATACATAATATAGATGTCTTTTTAATTTTATATTTTTCGTCTTTTCTATAAAGTAATACATAGGGAAAAAAGCATAAATGGAAATCTGTTAATCACTAAGATTCTTACATTTTTTATCCTTCAGTTTGCTATATATATTTGTAATGTTAAAAGAAATAAAAACCATAAGAAGAATAGATATAATAAATAAAATCTATATAAGTTTTTCAAAACTGAAGCTGTATAACACAATGACCTATTGTAGTAATGCTTTTTGTAAGTTCCAATTGAAAACATGAGAATAATTATAAATATATTCTATTTTCACAAGATCATCTATGGATTTCTAGATTGTACATATAAAGTATTTCAGAGGAATCAAATAAATTACAATTTGCAAAGCATAACAACAAGCAACATTTATTGATACAGTGCAATTGAATAAAAAAATTTGGAAACGTCTACAGACACGATATATTTCATAATATCAACATTTTCCTTACATTTATAATTTGCATTTCATATTATATCAATTTATGATAAATATAATAAAAAACTAACTGAAATGAAAATGAAATTTATAGTTTATTGTTTTATTTACTTTACTTATCCTGTACATATGTACAACTACAAGAGTTATATTAAGATATAAATTGACTATTTTTTATTGTATACTTAAAATGATAAATAAAACATATTGCTTTCTTGTAAGTGATAAAAATCTTATTTCATTATGATAATGTGTGCACGTATATATATTTATTTCCTGTTTTCCCAATTTTTTACAAAATATAAATAGTGGCGTTGTTATTAAATAAGATGAACACATTTGAAAATTATTTATATATACATGTGTAGTTTCATAATAATTTTACCATCAGCACATAAATTTTATTCTTCGGAAATTATATATTTTTTTATTTCATTATATTTAGTAAAAATTATTTTTCAAGCATTTATCTTATTTTTATAAAATAAAAAAGTTGCTTATTAATTACGTTAAATGCGGAATCGGATTGTTTTCTACGTTTCGTTCAGGTGGCGCGCAAAAACGTGCTTCTATTAAATTAAGGACTGCCAATCCTTACGTACTAACGCCACGTTCAACTAAATAATTTAAGATTTATTGCCCCTGATAACAGAAATAATAGTTTTATGTAATAATCTGGTAAAATAACAAGGTTTTAAAAGAAAAATAATTTCGCTAGATCAAGTAATTTACATACATTATTTCATTAAGCGTATTATTTACAGTAATTAACATGTAATAAATGTGATATAGTTTTAAAAAAATACATCTGATTCTAAATAGATTTGTATAGAAATATTTGAAATAGATATAGATTTGTTTAATTATAATTATGAAAAATATTCAGTCTTAAAATGAAGGCAATTAATTATAAATTTTAATTTAATCGAGTGTGTGAAACTACATACATATTGCCATTTGATTTATTTTCTTTAATCTCTAACTCGAAGACCCCAGATACTCGTTCTTCGCACACCAACTGTCGGTCTTGCAATGGAACTGTATAAAAACTTGTTAATCTCAGTTTCTCCACAATTAGCTTGAATCGACTTTAACATTCGTTCCGACATTAATCCAAAAACATCCAAATACAATAAACAAGGCATATATGCTAATCGTAAATATGTAGACGGAGGCATATTATAACAACGACTTAAGGATAAATGTTCAAGCTTTGATAAGTTTAATAAACTGGGAACTGTGTTCATGGTAAGCATCGTGCAATCACTTAAATCTAGTTCAATAATGTTAGGACAGCTTTTTACCAAATCTTTGATATCTAAAATTAAAAGGCACATGAAAGAGTTGTATGATACTCATGAAGATTTTAAAATTTTATACTTACTGTTATCCGTTATTGTTTTTCGACATCCAGAGATATTTAATCTTGTAATACACGGAGGCAGTGATTTGCATAACAAAGTCATGCATTCCACATCCAAGGAACACCAAGCCATATTGAGAATAGTTAAACTACAACAAGCGATGACATTGTTAATAATCTTTTCAAAAATTTATATCAAATAAGGAAACTTAATTATATTTAAATAATTATCTATAACAACGTATTCTTATATAATCTACATTATAACATAAATTTAATACTATCGATAATATAATACGGATATACTTCAAGTAATATAGCAAACGAATTTCCGAAATAGTTTCAATATTAATATTAAAATAATTTAAGAAAAAAGAGTATTATATGACATTAAACGAGGTACATCTGGACGATATAACGATTAAGTTTATAATTGTATCGTATAGCAAGTATATAATTTCATAATTTTAGAATATTCACCTTTGTAATTTCACTAAATCTTCGACGCAGTTGCTCTCCATTCCTTCGCACATAGCTAAATTCAGAACTTCTAAGTCTTGATTTTCACTGATAGCTTTACAGCAGGCTCTATTTAATATACATTTCTCTAAGGATAACTTTTTCAAGAATTTACATTTAGATAACAAAATAGCCAAACCATTTGGACATATTACTGACATGGAAAGATCTAGATATTGTAGTTTACTAATATAACTATCACTATTAACTTCGCTGCTTTCATAAAAGACAGGATTAGCAATTTCTGCTTGCGCTAGTCTGAGAATTTGTACACCCCGTGGTAATATATATCCTAATGTGCCTTCGTTTAAAACTTTATTACTTAGATCTAATCTGCTCCATAACGCTTCATCGCGAGCTATTTGACCCCATCTCTTGCACACCAACATAGAATTTACCTAGAAGTTAATATGATTTAATAAATAATAACATTTATCCAATAATTTTTTTCTAATTGGCATAACACCAAACATTTACCAAACATTTTTTAGGAAGCCATTTAAGTATCATTAAAATCATTTCATCCGATAACTTAGAAAATTTATCTTCCTTTACAGGCGAGGTCTTTCTTTTTCTTCTATATAAATAAAAATCTTCTTCATTTTTTTTGGATGAAACATTCATTCTGTCTTTACCATAATAATCTTTTATATCTCCAAAGGTATCTGTTTCTACTCTAGAAGCATAACCAGATTCATTCTCCACTGATGCATATATACCTGGATTATTTATATCATATGGATCCTGATCCAATCTTTAAAGATACAAATTTTATGTCTTATGGGTATATGAATTTTAATAATACTACTACAACTAATAATAGCAACAATAATGATAATAATAATAATAATAATTGTAAAAACAACAACAACACAATATTAATAATTATTGAATTATCTTTTTTCTATTTGTTTTACTTTTTTAATCCCGTCTGACAGTTATTTATTAAACTGCCTATGATAACGATGTACGTTATTATTATTATTATTATTAATATATAGTAGTAATTTTAGAACAAATCATAGCTACCAACCTATCGATATTCATAGTCTGAAAGTTAGCTTCGCCATAGATTGGTTCACCGTTTTCAATATCATTTCCATTCAACACTAATCGTTTATCACTACTCGAACTACTCGGGGAAACAGCACAATCTTGAGTCTTTTTAATACTGTCACAATTTATAGCTTCATCCTCCAGCATACTAACACCCATGTCCGCCAGAATCTCAGGCTTTACAAGACTTGTATCGCCAGAGTAAGACCATCTTGCGCTATGCTTCGAAGCGCTGTTAAGGGTACTACTCAAATTGTGATTGCAGCTGTCATCTAAACGCATCCGTTTACTGTAAAATATGTAAAGAAATAAGTATGGGTATGCTGGGCAAAGTATGACGATCGATAGCAACAACCACGTCCATACAAAGACTTTACTACAAATAAGAATAAAAAAGGACCTGTTCCACCAAGGTAAAGGAGACGAATCCTCGCTCATCTTTATGCAAAAAAAACGTTTTACTTGGACAAAACAATTCTTAGAAAAACAAAGACACACTAGTTACTGTAAAAAACGAATAGCTTCGATCGCGATCGATTAAGGTACTAAATATCGCGTTCTATCAACTCGTATCCCAACTCACGCACGAATCTAGCTCCCTC
The DNA here is from genome assembly GCA_025433975.1 of Liostenogaster flavolineata. Taxonomy (NCBI): domain Eukaryota; kingdom Metazoa; phylum Arthropoda; class Insecta; order Hymenoptera; family Vespidae; genus Liostenogaster; species Liostenogaster flavolineata. The sequence goes on along the minus strand of JAITYT010000702.1, from coordinate 1,358,216 downwards.
GGATTGAGAGATCAATAACAAAAAAAAAAACTGAAAAAAATCTCAACAATATCGACGCATCAAGATAGGAAGTACGAGGACGCGTAGAACTTGCTCCGTACTCGGTTTGCGACAAGATACTGTCATCGTCGAACACCAAACGAAGAAAGAGGAGAAATCGAAGGAACGACGATCCTCAATTTACGCGTATCGTGTTGACGACGAAATAATTAAAGATCCCGCAGAAATCGAGAAGAAACCGGTGTTGAACGAACGCGATCACAGCCACGGGCAAACGCGAACTCCTCGAGCTCGTGATCGAAGCGATTTCGAAAAATACACGACCGCAAGAAGAATCGTGTAACACGACGAAACACCTTCGAGATTTTCCTCGGTTCTACCAGGCGAATCACGAACAATGCTGGTTAACCTTAACCGTGGTGCGCGCGCGGCCGATCAGCCACCTGCGTCCCCTAGGAAGCAACAGGTAACACGAGGCGATCGGTCCGCTCGAATGACCAACCAACCAATTTTGGTAGTCAAGGAGACGTCTAAGTCGTTATTCGCCGCTCGACTCACCTCTCGGGAGGCGATAATTCCCCGGAATTCTCCATAAAGGATTCCTTGTGCCGCGTGTGCTCCACTATGCCGGGATTCATTTTTGGCGGAATATCGTTGCACTGTACTTTTTTCAATCGCCACCGAACGTGACGCGATAAAACAATCGCCAGTGGCGGGCTCCAATTGCACCACTCGATCGAGAGTCGTTGCGAGACGCGACACCGATTGGTCCGTTGGCTTCGATGTTCTCGATCTCGACGCGCGCCCGCGTGTTTACGATGTCGATCGATCGATATTCCAAGCCGTATGGCGGCTTTTCCGTTTACGTCCGTTTTTAGTCGATCGTCTCGCGCGAATGCCAAGGGATCTTTGGTGGATCGATTTAGTGAAATTTTGTATGGAGGATCGACGCTGTGCATCGTAAATGCGAAGCTCGGATGTAAGCCAGGAAGTGTGCCGATCGTAGAGTTCGAACGATCGAGCATAAACTGGCTTTGTATTAAGTCGTCGAGGATGAAATTTATAGTTACCGTATTTTTCGGCATTCTTTTTTATGTATAGATAACGCGCATGAAATGTATGATAAAAATGAGAATGTCGATGAAGGTAAATTATATGAAATCGAATCTGAAGAAGTGCCCAAAAAAATATTAAACGCGATAGATTCTTTCAATGTCGAGTCAGACGAAGAATTTCTTGGATTTGAATAATCTAATGTTCAATAAATGACGAGTTAAAATTTCACCATAGTTTTTAAATTTGATTTACTTCGTGTCGCTTTCTAATGTATGATGAAAATGAGAATGTTGATGAAGGTACATTATATGAAATCGAATCTGAAGAAGTGCCTAAAAAAATATTAAACGCGATAGATTCTTTCAATGTCGAGTCAGACGAGGAATTTCTTGGATTTGAATAATCTAATGTTCAATAAATGACGAGTTGAAATTTCACCATAGTTTTATTATTAAATTTGGTTTACTTCGTGTCGCTTTTTAATGTATAACGTGCAGGTTTTTATTTTATCAAATTTTAACTTTTTTTGTGTAGATAACGCGCGCGTTATCTACCAAAAAATACGATAATAATAATTTTTCTACAAGTTTTCTACAAATTTCATCCTTGACGATATGATGTCTTACTGTACGAAGGAAACGAAGAAAACGTTACATTGTTTCAATCTGTCAAATTTTGATCTCATACGAATACTACATTTAATAATACATTTTACGGTACAATTTACGCGAATTATAAGTTTTAAAGTAAATTGTACTCGATGTCACTATCGCTATTGTAATACAAAGTAATCAATCTTTTTTCTTTTTAACCGGTACAAACTTGTCATCTCCATCGCTTGAAATATTTGGAATTTCAACATCATTTTCATCGATAATACTAATTTTCTTGGATATTTTATGAAATTAGGTATAAGAGTAAAGGGGGTTTTAGTAGGTAGGGCCACCCCTTTAGGGTACGAATCCTACACTACCCTTGGGATATGAAGGGTGTACGTAAAAAGCATTTTCCCCTTCCTCTCTCTAAACAAAAAAAAGGGTATCGAATAGTCCGGTAAGGATTCCTTTTACAGATCTTGCAAGAACTTAGCGTCGTCATTGTCCAGGATTGGAATTAATGCCAAAAGGTGTGAATGCGAGGAAGAAGGGGACTTCAACCACGTACTTTGGAGATGCCCAAAGTATAATCTACGAAGTAGAAGAAGGAAATGTGATGGATAAACTCTAGAAATATAATTAAAAGTTTTTATTCGATGTAGATAGCTTCCTGGAAGGTCCAAACTTCATTGTCGTTAAGATGATTATTCATCAGTTTCTGAAATATTACTAAATTGAAATATAAATGGATAAAGCCATCCTTGCAAGGAGAAAGCGATAACTTTCCTATAAAATATTAGTCAGTAGGGTAGATTAAAAATAGAAATTAGGGTATGAAAATGCAACAAATACGCATTGCGTAAATAGATATGATTAAAGTTTACTAGTAAGAAAAGTAATATTCTGTAGATGCTTTTGTACTACATCGAGTCTAGAGATGAGTTTACATAAAATCATTAGATTTGATCAGAAAGGGAGCAAAGCTGAGAGCACCGCATAATGGCGGATCCCCACCGGCTAGAGCTGTGGTCGACGCGTATTGGCGGGTTCTCACAGGCTGGAGTCGTGGGCGCTGCAGAGCGACGAATTACTACAAATCTGTGGCAGCCTAAGCGACTCTCGTCGACTTTAGTGTGAGTAGCTGCCGCCAAGTGAACAACACCGACGAGTCAATAAAATTGCTCGCTCTCGCTTGCTTCAATTTCGTTCGTGACTCTCTAGTTACTCCATTACGACACTGGTAACTTTTACCGAGCATAAGCTACGTGATTGCAAAGGTAAATAAACTACACCACACACTCTAGATCATCTGTGTATGTCATTCAAAAGTTTCTCCCACGCCAAGTTATTCCTTCAACTATATATACTTCACAAGCCTGTGAGGACCTGTCATTACTTGGCGCTTACCAGCTTCGACTCTCCTTCACTCCGACGGAACACAGTTCAAATCGCTGAGGCTTAGGAATAGCCTCTTCCGTCAGAGAGGATTCATTTTTTCTTGCAATCGTTGAACTGATGTAAAAGTAATTATAGAGATACGTTTGAAGAGATTGCAAGAATTGTGAAGATATGTACTCCACAAGACCTTGTCTGTCGAGTCCTTGTCTTTTGTACAGTAATTTACTTCCTCTGTTCGCGATCGCTACCACCTCTACGTTAAGCAGATCATCTCTGTTTTGAATATTCTATTCGCGGGTTTCAGCGATTGGCTAATGTTTCTCGCGGTCAGCGAACACATAATCGTAGGCTTCATAGTCCGAACCAATATGTGGCGAATACCGACAATGTGTATCTATTTGGAATCAATGGGCTCTTGAATGAGTTCATGATTGATAATAAAAAAAAGAAAAAAAACTTCAATCGTTGTCTATATTAATAGTAATAACAATTATATGTAATATCTATTTTCAATGCAAATGTAATATATAATTAATAACTTAAGGTATTAACTATATAAATTCAGTGAATACTTGAAATTAAGTTGATTAATTCATATATTTATTTTTTATCTTTTATCTTTCATTATTAAATTTCAGATAAGTTTATTTTCACTTAAAATCCCTACATATGATGGCTCTATATCAAACACGATTAATGCGCAATTTCATGAATATGGTGACTATCAAGCAGTCATTGTGTTGTATCTTATATCCGTATTATTACAGTTCAATTGCTGATAAACGAGAACGTCAAAACTACTGAAATCTAAAATCTCTCCAAAATATTCCGTGATAAATATTTTTATATCGAAAAGTTGCAATATAATATTTAAAACAACAAATCATTTATAAAAATGTACTGTATGTACTTGTCACTTGATATCGATAATTCGTAAAATCCTGACGAGAGTGACAGATAACGAATGTAATAAATTTTCGCATTCTCGAGTATATGCGTACTTAAATTTTGTTGTTACTTGTGTTATGAAAATACTAACACACACGACGCGTATTTACAGATTTAATTGATACGGTAACCAACTTGCATATACACTACTTATCCTTGCACAGTTATATCTTGCTTAAGATAAAAAATTTATTATTTGGATATTTTATATATTATAAATATATCTTTAGCCTTTATTTCTACATTACATTAATTCTTAAAAAAATATTTTGTTCTAAACAAAAATATTAATTTTATATTCTACTGAATATTAATTATAATTTATTATGTTCTTCGAAGTATACATGCTTTTTTTTATAAAATTAGAATAACTATATTTATTGTGAAATTGATAGAGAACTGATAGAGCAGTCAGCTCTATAAATACTGATCATGGGACAAGTGATCGCATTGAGCACTCAAAATCCATTATCTTTCTTGGTCAAGTTTGGAATGATGACCTGGAATAATACATGCGGAAGTGAAAATTGTTCTGGGCATGGAGAATGTCATAATGGTACCTGCGTATGTGAGGTAATAATCTGTACATATATATACATATACAGGATCTATTTATATTTATAATAATTTACCAACAATATTTCTTATAATTAGCATTGTCTTACTATTGAAATATTAAAATATTCAATATTTATAAATATTAAATTTAATTTATATTTATACTCACAGAGATATATATCATTTTCTTGAATTTACCAATGTATTTTTAATTTTCAAATACTTCTTTTTCAGATTCAATTTGATGGGCCAGAATGTCACGTACCAAACTTTAGTTATTACATAGCATTTGCAACTATTTTCTTTATTATGGCATTTGTGTGTTTTATTCAACTTGTAATGTGTATTATTGCTGAACGACAAAAAATGAAAGCACCATCTTTTCTCAGAGCTTGCAGAGTTACCACACAAAAAGTATTATATTTTGTAGTTTTTCTTGCATCAGTAATAAGAGGAGCATATTTCACCTCACCTGTAAGCATTTAATATATGTGTATAAGCATTCTTTGTAATATTACTGTATATTTTTTTGTTCCTTTGCAGACTGCTTTTAAGGAAAGTTGGTCAAGAAGCTTACTCTCTGCTTATTATCCACTTCTTTTGAGTGGATCATCCTTAATTGTCTGTTTTTGGGCTGAAGTTTTCCATCTAAGAGATATTCGTTGGGATAAACCACAGTTTTTATCAAAATCCTTCTTAGCATTTGTTGTATTCAACATAATCACATATTCTTTGTTATTAGCTGAATTTGTTGTAACGCAAACAAACTCTCAAGAAGATCGGGTAAGTAATATTTTTATAACTTATATTTATAATAAATAAAATATTTCTTTTCTAATTTCTAATTTTAGTTTATTGTATTAGGTCTACCGGAAAGTTCTGTCTGTTCTTGAATTAAAAGAAATTAATACATTTTCGATATATTGATCAATATTTACTAGTCAATATAATTTCCATCGTTAGTAACCACCTTTTCACCTATATATCGAGCACATATGTAGAAATGCAATAGTCGAAAGAATCAATGTTAAACATTGAGATGAATTTATACGACGAAATTTTCCGGTAGACCTAATATATGTTTATATTATAATTTAAAAAGATACTATTTACAATAAAAAAAGTGTTTTTTAAATGTATTTTCTTTAACATACAACTCTTAAGTTCTTACAAAATTTATCTCAACAAAAATTTATCTGTATATTTATTATTATTGCTTATGGATCATTATCCATATGTACAACGTTTACTTTATAGTGGAAAGATATTGTACAACCATATTATGGTAAAATAAATACTTGAATTTCTATTTATTCACTTTCTTTTTTTATATCTGCAGCAACATGTACAAATAAGTTTAATATTCTCATTCTTATATCGTGATATTGAAATTATGACAGCATAATTTTTAACATCTAATATTGCGCAATATTTATTTTTTGTATTTTTCAGAGCTACTATACACATATTTTTAATGGCTGTTATGCAGTACTTCTGTTCATTGTTGTTGTATTTTTTCTAATTTATGGAGTAGAAGTATTCTTTAAGGTATTATATACATTCAATTGATTTTCAATATGTATGAGTATACTATTATATTACAGAATCTTGTTAATTCATTGCATTATTTTCGTCAATTAGGTCCGAGGTGGATTTTTAAATGAATATCAAGTTGCTTCGATTGCTACAAATAAACGTACTCCACATGAGTTACATATTCATGGTGAAGATCAAGTAACAGCCAAATTATTTGATTCACAATCAACTACGTGCGAAATACAACAAGAAGTGAATACTTCTCAATTACATCAATCTCGGTTTGGATTGTTATCTCAAGCATTTATGTTATTTATTATTGTGGGATTCCTGTTTAGCGAAACATTGAGTGAATTTTGGAAAACAAAGTAAGATAAAAAGATTTAGACGAAATAATTATCATTGCTGAATAAATGTTTATATATAAATATGTCTAATTTTAGAGTGCCACTATATAGCAGGAATTGGCATGATATTGTATTTCGTATACTTGAAGTTGGTGTAGCATTATGGTTTCCTTGTGTTTTGTGGAATTGCATAAGGTAGTATCAATATAGAATAATCATATAATTAATTTCTTTATTAAATATTTTTATAATTATCGATGTGCTACTTCTTTTTACAGTCCAGAGCAGTTATGGATTTTGAATCCAAAGCGAATTTTAAAAAGATTAGATCTTGAGCATACAAGACCTATCAAAGAAATAGAATTACAGGATAAATCAACGGTGCAAGAATCCAGTGTTATTACTGATGGAACGTCAATTAATAGTAAAGATTGCTGGATTTGTTATGATAATGAGAGACAAGATGTTGGCCCATTAATACAACCATGTCAGTGTAGAGGCGATGTTAGCGCAGCACATCACGATTGTTTACGTAGATGGCTTGTAGAGGTAAAGAAAGAACTTTATTTACAGTTAAAATTAAAATTGTGCTAAATTAAATTAATATATAATATTAGTCTTATTATTATATTCTCTTAGAGTTCTGTAAATGCCGACAACCTGTCTTGTAAAGTATGTGGTACAAATTATAATGTAGAACATGCAAACCGTTTAGACTGGCAAAATAGTCTAACGTCACATCACTGTCTGCAAACTATTGTTATTGTTACCACAATGTGTGCATCTTCTGGAGCTGCATGGATACTTATTCAACTTGTGGAAAGTCCTATTATTAGAATGTTAACGGCTGGCACTGCTTTACTGGTTATGTACATTTGCATAAGGTAAATATTAAATAATAGTCGCTTTTAAGTATATTTACAAAATAATATAACTTATATAATATACGTTTTAAATGTTTTGATAATAATTATTCTCATGAGCATAATTCTGTTTTAGATTCTTGAGTTTAAATACAGTGGTAGCATATCAACGTGCCAAAATATCATCCTTAAACATTGTCAATTCTGATAATACTGGAGCAACACATGTTGCTACAATTAGTCATACGGTCTCTGTCGATTTAACAAAAGCAGATGCTGCTATGATATAATCAACATTCAATCTTGAGTAATACTGAGTAAATAATAAAATAGTGTCTATGAACACTTAACATGTAAGGCAATAGTAACGAAAATATTAAGTATATGTAAATAGTAATATAAATATTACAAAGATAGAACATCATTAATAAAACTTTTCATATAACTTTTCTAAGAATATTTTTAATTACATTACATCTTTAAAGTAAATTAATCTTAGGATAAACTCAATAACTTTTAAAATATGGTATTTATTTTAGTCTAAGTATTTAAAAACTATTTTTATCTGTTTTTAGCAAATTATATTATATGAAAAGAATTATTAAAGTTGTTCTATACGTATGTAAAATAGAGTAAGAAAATAGTTTTCAATAATATAAAAATTAGTATATTTTTCTTTTTAATTTATTCACATTAATATTCAATTTGTTAGCTATTGAATTTATATATTCATCTTGTGATAATTGCTATAGTTCACAAATTTGTTATTTATTTATACGAAATTATCCGTACTATATTTTTTGTTTGTTTTTAATTATATAAATAATTAATGGTCTATGAAATTTTGTTAAATTAAAAATTTAATATTTTTCATGATAAAATTTGTCTTTAATGTTATGTAAATTCTAAGGAGTATTAGTTTAATGACAGTTGAACTAAAATAAACTTGTTACAATAATAATGTAAGTACCAAACTAAAAGGCTTCTATTAGTTACAGATATAAAATATAAAATTTTGATTTAATAAATATTTATAAGTTTTAGAATTAGATATATTTTATAATATTATTATCATAGAAGAATAGAATCTTGGATAATTTAGAATTATCAGCACAAAAGTCAATAAAATTGTTTTCTGTTAATCGTTTTTGAAACTACCATATTTACGTAGGTATAGAAAAGTAGTTTATTAAATTGTGAAACTTAAATATTGCTATAAAAAATAAAATGCATAATTATATAAATTTAATAAATATATATCTTGTACATATATTCAAACATACATTATGCAAATAATATAATATTGTTAAATAATTTATTTTTGAAATTTTTTATCTGTAAAAATATGTGTTTATAAAATTGTTATATATGAGCCGTTTATTTTATAAAGTGCTATATATGTCTAATTTTGAAAAGGATTGATTTAAGGCTGATTTGAGAAAGCATT
>JAITYT010000702.1:1323540-1349362 GCA_025433975.1 Liostenogaster flavolineata | reverse complement strand
AAAAAAAAAGGTATCACGTAATTATATTTTACAATAATAAAATATTAACTAGTTACATATATGTCATACATATGTATGTGTCAAGTAAAATTACGTAACTGTAATAATAATTTTTAATAAATTACAAAAATTATTTAATAACACTTTAAGATTGTCTGCATTAAAGTTTGTATACATAAAATAAATACAAACTTATTATCTGTCATAGAAATATAAAATAAAGGTTCATTTGTTTGTATACCTACAATTGTTAAAAGATTATGGTGGTTACATTAACGAAAATTATAATGTATAACATGTCATATTTACTTGTTTAATTACTCTTTAAATATTTTAATTCTTATTCCTGCAATTCTAAAATAATTATATTAATGTAACATAAGGTCAATTTGAAAAAAGTCAATGAAGAATATGACTTATTTTATCTTAACTTCATGAAACATTGATGTACATTAATTCTATTTAGCTTAAAATTTATTTACTATAAATCTTAATTCTTTATTAAAGATATGATGTATTTCTGTAACATATATTACAGCAATTGTCAACTTTAAGATTATTATATATCTGTCAGAGTGAAACAAATCTTACTTCTAACTTTTTATATGAGTTGAACTCTAATCATAACTAAGAAAAATAACTTTCTATAAAAAGATTGAAATATAACAAATCAAATTTTAGACAAGACAAATGTGTTTTGTGTTTTTGATACATAATTAAGTCAACGTCAATAATATGACATTATATTTATGAAAATAATACTATGTGAGTTGCTGTAAAAAAAGAGTAATAATAGTTTAGAACATTAAGCAAAAATTTAAAAAGTTAAATTTTGAATATAAAAGACAATCTCGGATAAAAAATCATTTTATCTAAATAAATGTAAGTTTATTAAGTTTCATATGTATATATCTGTATTATTGCATATCTTAATTACTTTAACAATAAAAATGAAGATTACCATCAAATTAATAATATACAATTTTGAAAACATTAACTTGTCTTATCACGTATAGATAGTTGGAAATAATTCAAATAAATCTACAATGCAAGTATCATTTTACTAAACTAACGTTTAATAATACAACATTATAGGAATAATAGTAAGTTATTACTTGTTATATAGTATTATAATAAGTACATTTTGCGTTATAGTAACACAGCATTGGAAATATTAAATAACACTAGCAAACATGCATCGTGATACATAATATATGATGGTTAGGTATTTCATTGTGAGAGCATTAAGTAGAATAAAGGATCAAAGTGCATTAATCAATGATGTGCCACATTAAAAGCAAAAAAAATGTATTATTCTAATTGTATTTAATGGATAAATATAACTATATAGTGCTGAACAATTTTAGCTTAAAATACCTTTATCTTTCTCACATTTTCTGAAAGTATTATTAAAAATTACTAAATACATAAAAAATATCATAAAAATTTATGCACGATACAACTTAGAAAAGTAAATTACATTGCAAATGTATTTAGAATAATTTTCATTGTAATATACCTCTTTTAAATATTAGTGCGAAGTAATAATATATTAAAAAGTATGTAAATGATTTAATAATAAATACATTAAAAAGTATTATGTAAAGTCACATACAATGATATAAAAGACAGGATATTGATAAGCTGTGATAATCAGAAATGTACGTAGTATGTGAAAATTAATTATCAAATAAAAAAAAATATTTCAAATTAAATTTTTCTGTTAATTTACGTTTATTTTTACATTTTTATAGATTTTATAAAAGTGATTATGATTATGATCATGACTGTTAGTTAAAATGCAACATTAATAAAGATGAATAGCTTAATTGTTGACAGGTGTTGAATTTTAAGAACAACAAAAATCATTCTATTGTTTTTTATTATTATTGTTGTTATCGTTAATATTATCATCATTATTATTATATTATTTTTAAGACATATACTTAAGTATACGAAGTATTTATTACCAATGAAATTGAATATTTAGTAATTAAAGTAATCATAGACATATAAATAAAATAGAACTTAAAATATTAACCACTAATTTGAATTTTTTAATTCTTCTCTTGAAATCTGTCGTGACTGTGCAATAATATTATTTTTCGCCAAGTGTAAGTGGAAATATGACATGATATCTTTTTAGTTTAGACTGAATATTGTTGGATAAATGATAAATGCACAGGATGTTCTGCTCAACCTACGCTGAAACATAGTATAATCAATGTAAAGTAAAAATGTACAAATGTTTATGAAATAGTACATTTTACTCAGAGTAATATTATTTATCATAAATTGTTATCTAGTATTAATATTTTCTTTAATATAAGAATTCTCTAATATAATTAGGTTTAATAATTAAATATATCTAATATATTGAGTAACTAATATATCAGAAAGAATTTATCCTTAATGAAACTAATTCATTTCGTAAAATTTTATGATTATTAAAATTACTGTAAATAAACTATAAATTATTTTTAATTGACAAATAATCTAAATATACAAACTCGAAATTGTTAAATCAGACATAAATATATGAAGAAAAATATCTTTTAAAATAATATATAAATATTATGAAATATATTCTTAAACATTTCGAAAAATTGCAACTATAAGTATACTACATACGAAATATTTATTATTATATTTATAAATTGTATTTTGATTTTACAATAGTGAGTACTCGATGCGCAGGTTGTTAGTTTTGTTAGTTCCTTATTGCATAGATATATTCAAATACTTATAAAAAGTATATATTTTTAAATTTAATATAAAACAACATTTGCTCAATGATTTTTTGTTTTCTACAAATTGCAAAAATATTTAAAAATTAAAAAATTTAAATACTCAATCTGAACAGATAAATATTATTCTAAACCTAATTCGAGTACTTAAATCATGTATTGAATATACATATTAATGTATATATGATAATATGATGTATAAACAAGAATTACATATAGACACGAAATTCTTCATTCTCCACCGATTTTATTCGAAATAGACATCTACAGGTTTCTTTTTCATTACGTATCGTTAGTTACCAGTTGTTTATCGCTTCTCTTGATTATTTGAATTAAAAATGAATGTATAATATTTACATATCATTAGGATATGTATTCTTAACATTAATTTCAATTTGGTTTATTATTTGTATCAGATGTGATTTCAATTAACTGTTTGAGTACCATAAAAGATCGGAAAAATAACATCGCGAAAATGATGGATAAAATAAATAAATAAAATATACTACATTTATGAAATAATAGTCGAAATTTAAATAAGCATTAATATAGAAATGTATTTTTTGTTAATTTTAACTTTCAAAATATATATATATTATTCTAGACAATAAATAAAGTATTTAATTTGATTTTACCAATATTGATATAAATAGATTTATTGTGCATCACGTATAATAGTATTTAAAGGAAAATGTTTTTTCTTACAGATTGTTATAGTGCATACCTGCAATTCCTGCAATTGCCTCTGAAGCAAAATATTTCACATCTACATCGCTATCAGTATTGAGTTTATCAAGAACAGGTTTCACTTGTGCTTGAACTGCACAAGGTTCAAGATAGGGTCCAATTCGTTGCAAAGTCTTAGCAACGTTAAATCTTACATTGGCAACATGATCTAAGGCCATTCGTAGTACTGTTGGAAGCATTTCTTTTGTTGTTATTTCTGAACCACATACTTCAGCCAATACCTATTTTATAGACGAGTGATTTAACACGTAAAATATGATACTTTGTTATAGACTATACGTATTTTTATAATAATATTTATGTAACATACATTGATGCAGAACAAACATGTCATTCTGTGCAAGTAGTTCTGGTCCCTTGACATAGCTAAAACTTTAGGTATAACTGTATTTTGAGCCCATTCAGGACCAAATTTCTTTACTAATTTTTTCAAGTTTAATGTTGCTGCTTCTCTAATGGCATAAACATGATCCACTAACCAAGTCATACACAATGAATTTAATTTTTCGTCAAAGAAAACTACACCAAGTTGACCAGCCAATAATGGCATATATCTAAATAATAATTAATAACAATATAGATTTTCCAGAATTTTAACTTTTATTAAGTAAAACTAATACTTACTCGATAATAGCTAATCGTACCCTCCATTTAGAATCTTCAGCTAATTCTACAATAGCAGGTAACAAAGACTGTGACAGCTGATCTATACCTATAACTTCATTAACACATTCTAAATTGCTGATAATATTAAGACGAACTTCTGGACATTCGTCTCTAAGCTGTGATAAAAATAAAGGTAAAAGATGTTCAATTGTGCTGCAAAATTAATATGTTATTGTCATACCTTTATGTCACAGGTAATTATATTATATTATATTATTATACTCATTTCATTTTCACTTACTTGTGTTTACCAAGTATGGGGCTAAGGCCCATTATAACACTTGCTAGTGCTGACTTAACATGTTGGTTTGGATCTGCTACAAGTTCTTTGACTATAGGCAATATATTAGTCATAATAATAGATTCTTGATTAAATTGATCAAGATTTTGGCAAAAATTACGAACTTTGTTAGCTGCCGCAGCTCGTACTTCGGCTTCAATATCCTTTAATAATACTTGAAATGCCGGCACAAGATCTGTTTTTGTAATTTCAGGACCAACTGCTTCTTGAAGCTATAAATTAGTATACATTTATATTTATAAATATATCTTTTGACTCCTATACAAATTATTTTTATGATTGATGCCAAAATAACTAAGTTTTGCTAAATTAATATGCTAAATTAACATATCGTGTTGAATACATGCCTGTAAATAATAAAAATTAAACTTTTCAATTGTTAGTAATTTTATTATTTTCTATTTATCAAAATAATCAAATTATTTTACTATAATGACATAAATGATTAATTGTCACTTGATATCGAACAAATATAATATTTGTAAGTAAAAATTCAATTTTATATTTTAATAGATTTTAGTATATATTAATTTCATTAGAATGATATAAAGACTTGCTCATAAATCGTTTTAAGAAAATATTTAATTCCATTACTCTATAAGTGTTAAACAATTCATTGAAATTTTCAAAATCATGTATTTGACTCTCATATGCGATTTTACTTTAACCTCCTTATATCAGATCCTTATTTAATATTAGTAAGGTGACCAACTTTTTTACAATCAAAAGGAGAACATAAATAAATTAAAAAAACAAATATAACAAATAAAAAAAATTTCTTTGCAACAATAACGAAATCGAAAGCATTGTAATATAGTAAATAATGCAGCATATTGTGATTACTTATTTTACTTATTTTTTGTAAATGTGTCATTTTCTAACAAAATATTAGAAATATTTGTACAAATTTGTCATATTGAATTTCACAGCAAATGCTGCAGCTAGAGTATCAACATTCAAACTTTTTCAGAAATCTTTGTTATTAAATATTTAGAGATTTACAAATTAGCTTTTACATATCGAAAAGGAAAACATCTAGGAGGACACTTTTCGATAGAGAACAGAACTTTCAAAGGGAGGACTGTTCTCTCTAAAAGAAGACTGTTAGTCACTTTAATATTAGTCAACATTTTTTAATTAATTACCTACTATATTTTATGTGTTTAAATACATACATCAGTAAATTTATCTGCAACCATATATCGAACACGCCATGACTGGTCACTAGCACATTGTCTGAGTGTTGGCATAACTAATTGCTCTACATCTTCTTGTTGTAGTAGGGCTGCAATGCTAACACATGCTTCAACAGCCAAAAGGCGTACTGAATCCTATACAAAAAGTCAGTACATATTTTCTATAATATATTAATTAACTTAAAGAAATTACTAATGAGAAATAAAATACTAAAATTTTAATGTGGATATAAGCTTAATTCTACTATTTTTGATCTATGTACTATATTACTCTACATAAATTTTAAAGTAGGTATATTTATATTTAGAATTATCAGAAATAATATATTGGTTTATATTAATACTTACTTGTTCATCTTGAGCAAGTATTATAAACATCGGAATTAAGTCTGACTTCAAATACTCAATTTCCACAACTTTAGCAAACTCTCCTAATTTAGATGCAGCAGATCGACGTGCCATAGGAGTATCATCTTGACATAAACTACGAAAGTGATTTCGTAATTCCGCTGTAACATTTTAATAGATAATATGTAAAATAATAAACATTTTATTCGTATGAAACTACATATTATGTATGTTATAAATTTATATTACCTTTAATTGATGAATTAACACGTGGATAGCAGACACTAAATAATCCACATGCAGATGTTCTAGATGTAAACCAATCTCCCAAGGCTAAACGCTGTACCAAAGGAACAAAATGTTCTTCCAAATCTGCTGGACTATGTTGACTTGCAATATTTCTCAATGATTCTACTGCTTGATCCCGAACTACTGTTTCTTCTACAGTTGCTAAAGATTCTAAAGGTGGCTAAAGTATATAAAATTATTTTCTTTAATATCCAATGTATTTATATAATGTCAAACACTTTTTTGTGTTATGTTTTGTTTGTATAATGTTAAAAAAAAGAAATTTATTATGTTATGAATATATAAAATGTTAATAAAAGTGAGAACAAAAAATAATATATCATAAGAATATGAGACGAGACTCTGAAAAATTAAATTTTACCCTTTGCGGATGAAGCCGCTTGACGAGCGAACATCGCTGTGGATGAGAGAGCATCGCTGTGGGTGAGAGATATTTGAGCGCGCAGCAAAGAAAATATACACGTTAAACATTTGCGTTATAAAAACTAAAGCTTTTCAATTTCTAAAGGTCTCTAATTTCTTGCAAACGAAACTTGACTTTTTAGACTACTATATCCATGTGTATCTTATCGTTCAGAACGACAGATGACGCGAGCCACTTCATAATACGCCTTGCAGCTAAGAACTAAGTTAGGTGGCTATATGCTGACATGCATTCAGAACGGTAAAAAGGCTTGGGCGGCTATTTGCCAACACTCGTCCGCAAAGGGTTAAGATTACATAAGATAAAAAATGTAATTATATAAAAACAACTAAATAGTTATTAAATAGCTACAAGTGATAATATAGCTTATATACAATAGTAAAATAATGTACGTATATATTTTTCTCTTTTAAGTTTTTTCTTACCAATAAACAATGCACATATTCAGAACCTCCAACAAGAGGTGTAAATGTTCCAAGCTGTTCTGCTAATGAAAGGAGGACTTCATCCTCATCATAGATAGTTTCTGTTAAAAAAGGTATTAATTCACTACGCGTTCTTTCAATACCCAATGCAAGTGCAATTGTGGACAGTTTCTTGATTGAATTTAAACGTAACTGTAACAAAAAATATATGTATCTTTAATACATCTTTTAAATTTATTTTAAATGACAGTTGGAAAGAAATATTATGTTTTAATGACAAATTTGTAGACACAAATCATTTGCACGAGAAGTTTAATGATTTTTGTTTATGCATCATATTAACATGATAACATTATATCATATTAAATATAACAATATAAGAAAGATATATTCTTTCTTATAATTACCGACTTGTTATATACCGCTTTTTTCATAATTAATTCTAATCATAATTATAATTAGAAGTATTATTTTTAAAAAACAGCTGTATTTCCTTTATTTTCTTTAACTCACCTGAACGTCTTCGTTTTTTAGCTCGTCAATTAAAACTGCGATTGGATAGAGGCTATCATCAGTGGTAGAATCGCTTGCTGCCATTTTGCTACTGACCACACTTTAATAATTTCGTTTGCCGAATATTCGTCGAATATATCCTTTTGTATCGTAAAATATTAATCCGAAATACGTTGCGCTAATATTCGCGCAACAATATGGAATGGACTTCCAATAATAGCTAGTAAGTTATAGCATTATTGTGGAAAAAACTATTAATTAAAAGTACGCTCGAAAAATACTTCGCGACCCCATGAATTACTGACAATTGTTGTAATCACCTAAACCACCAGTAGATGGGGACTCAAGGCATATCATGTAGCACGTGGTCATATGAACGTATATTCAAATGATTTATTATCTCAGATAATAATATTGAAAAATCGATTCGCGCTGGATACAAAGAAACATGTAAAAACTGTTTAAACATAATTATAATAAAACGCAGCAATATTATGATTATTAATCATATAACAGACTGTACAAAAATATAATTATATATTTTAAAGTATAAAAAATAATATTGCTAAGAATTGAAGAAGGAAATCTTTTTAGATACCTTTTGAATTTGAAATAACTAATGTCGTTATATAGCAATATATTTGTTATATCTACATTTCTTGATGAATATAAAAAGTTCATTAGAAATGTTAATAGATCGGCTTTATAGTGCATAGATAAGAATAATATTCAACAGTTGGGTATAATATATTCACGTAAAGCCTCTCAAGCATGTGCGTCTTTTATTGTAACGTCTTATGTGTATTTCGTAATCTGCTTGTAATGTATCCACTTAGTATTCATCAGCAATGGCCGTCAATGGTTAGACCGATGAGAAATAATTCGTTGAAAAAAAGAAAAATGTTGTAAATACTACAAAAGATTACACTTGCATGCACAAATGCATATAATAAGTAATTTACAACAAACAATATTATGATTTCTACAAAAAATAAAAATAAAATTAAATCTTCGTGAATTTAGAGGTTATTTAACATTCAAATCATAGTGATTTATTGTTAATAATTGTATATTTATGAATATATCAGTAAATTTATAATTAAAAATGTCAGTTCTTTGTAAAATTTTTACAAATAATATTAATTTTCAAAAATCATATCATTTTTGTATTAAAATTCGACAAAAATATCCATTTTATACTTATTTGATATCACCAATACGGATTTCGAATTTAAAAAATAATTTAATTGGATTACGATATTACACAACAACTGCTATAGAGACAAAAGCTTCACAATCTCTTCAGAAAACAGCTGGGAAAGCTAAACGATCTGATTTAAAAAATTTGATTCTGTTAGCTGCACCCGTTAAATGGAGATTGCTTAGTGCTATTGCTTTTTTATTAATATCATCAAGCATAACAATGTCAGTTCCATTCTGCTTAGGAAAAGTAATTGATATTGTTTCTGCAACCAACAAAGAAAATGTAACAGAAAAACTTAACGGTTTTGTACTTATTTTATTGGGAGTATTTGTTCTTGGTGCATTGAGTAATTTTTGTCGTGTTTATATAATGTCTATCACAGGCCACAAAATAACAAATATTTTAAGAAAAAAAGCATATGCAGCGATTCTTAGCCAAGAAATAACAATGTTTGATAAACGAGGTACAGGCGAATTAGTTGGAAGATTGACAGGTAAATTTTATATTTTATTTTTTCTTTACATTTTGTTTATTGTGACATTAATTTCAGAATATATATTTATTTATAAAACAATATGTTTAATCTTTTGTTATTGCATTGACATCTTACAGCGTATTATTAATTATAGGTGATAGTCAACTTATAAGTTCAGCTATTACAAGTAACTTATCAGATGGATTACGATCTGTAATTATGGCAATTGGTGGAATTTTGATGATGTTTTATGTATCACCACAACTTGCGCTTGTTAGTTTATCAATAGTACCTCCTGTAGCTGGTTTAGCTATAATTTATGGTCGTTCTTTAAAAAAAATATCAAAGGATGTACAGGATAGCCTTGCTGTTTTAAATATTGTAGCAGAAGAACGAATTAGTAACATACGAACTGTAAAAGCTTTCGCTCAAGAAACTTTTGAAATTGAAAAATATTATTCCAAATTACAAGATGTCCTCAAAATATATTATAAAGAAAGTTTATATCGAGGCATATTTTTTGGAATAACAGGATTATCAGGCAATGCAATTGTTCTTTCTGTTCTTTATTATGGTGGAATTGTAATGTCTGACTCTATAACAATTGGAAATTTAAGTGCATTTTTAGTGTATGCTACATACGTAGGAATATCGTTGAATGGTTTATCTTCATTTTACAGTGAATTAAATAAAGCACTAGGCGCAAATACACGTTTATTTGAATTGATTGATAAACAACCATTGATACCTATACAAGGTGGGAAATGTTTAGAAAAAGAATTAACAGGTACCATTATATTCCAAAATGTCAGCTTTGCTTATCCTGTGAGAAAAAATCTATGGATCTTACGTGACTTTAATTTAAATATACCAAAGCATTCGATAACTGCTATTGTGGGTGCATCAGGCTCTGGAAAATCAACTGTTGCTTCATTGTTGTTAAGGTTCTATGACCCATGTAAAGGATGCATAAAATTAGATGACTGTGATTTAAAAGAACTTGATCCTGTTTGGTTTAAATCACAAATTGGTATAGTATCTCAAGAGCCAGTTCTTTTCAGTGGGACAATCAAAGAAAATATTACATATGGAATACAAAATGTGACTGAAGATGATATAAAGCATGTTGTGAAACAAGCTTATATTTCAGAATTCACAGAAAAAATGGTAGATGGATTAGATACTATTGTTGGAGAAAGAGGTATAACACTTAGTGGTGGGCAACGTCAAAGAATAGCAATTGCACGAGCACTGATAAAGGTAACTATTAACCTCGTAAAATATTAATTTAGTAACACTTCCATACATAAAAGATACATACATAATATTATGTACAATTATACATAAATATGTTTATATTATTTAATTTGCTAGAAACCTAAAATTTTAATTTTGGATGAAGCAACAAGTGCGTTAGATGCACAAAGTGAACATTTAGTTCAAAAAGCATTAGAAAATATTGCCTATGATAAAACAGTACTAACTATTGCTCATAGACTTAGTACAATTAAAAATGCAGATAAAATAATAGTGTTGCATCAGGGACAAATTGTAGAAACTGGAACTTATAATTATCTTATCAATAAAGAACATGGGTATTTCAAAAATTTGGTAAAACATCAATCTTTTACTTAAAATAAACTTTCTTTTGTTAATAGATAATGAAAGGAATTAATATATTGTTAATATTTTCTATTGTACATATTTACACACCACCTATATGTATGATATGTGAATGCAAGCACAGTCTGTATATACATATTTAATTGATAGTGTAATAAATATTATTATGAAAACTGTTTATTTTCCTTCGTTAAACTTCTGAAGTTTTTTAATGTTGATTGCAGACACACTCAACGATAACATGTATTGCAAATTAACTTATAATACGCTTTGAATAAAAGATCTAAATAATATCATTTACATTAAAGATGATTATAAGATCTAATTCTTACAAATCATTATTATTTATAATACAAATATATTGCGTATAATTTGCACAAACTACATTTATGTATACATGCATTTAATATCAGTTCAATATTTCAGTTCAATGTGTTAGTGTTGAAAATCATACGAACAAAGGATATGCGAGATAAGATACCCAAAAGTGCCCTTGAACTGATTGTATCTCCCAATGCACCATTCGATAGCTTATCAAAAGACCCTTGTTTTGCAAAGTTTCAACCTAGTATCTCAAAGGTAGGTACAGAATAAATGTAATTTAAGATTTTTCTCCCTTTTTTCGTACAGCATGTATGGAAAATTTCCAAAAAAATTGTTGGACGTTTTGAAGAATGTGATCTATGGTTATGAATTTTTTCAGATTTTTTATATACAAATCCAAAGTGTAAGAAATAAAAAAATGGAAAAGATAATAAAACATCCAGATATCACGTTGAAGTTTTCATGCCAGCACATTTTTCTTTTTACAGTAGTTAGATGTTGGCATGAATATTATCCTCAATTTTTTTCAAATGCTTCTGCGACGTAGTTTGAAAAATCAAAAACCAATATTTTTGAGATCCTTCACGCGAAATTGTGATGAATACTTTTCATCTTTTTTTTTGGAACTATGATCTCGTTTTTTTTATCAACACAATATCTGTATATTTCGTCATCTTTTCCACTTTTGGATTGCTTATACTTTGGATTTGTATATAAAAAATCAGAAAAAATTCACGAACTATAGATAACATTCTTCGGAACGTCCTAAAATTGTTTAGAATTTTTTCATGTGTGCAGTATGAAAAAAGGGGGAAAAATTGAAAATTAATTATAACTACTCTCCTATACTTTACTATAGGATTGAAACTTCGTACAACGTAGCCTCTTTTGATAAGCTATCGAATGGTGCATTAAGAAATACAATCGGTTCAGGGGCACTTTTGACTATCTTATCCTGCTGTACTTTTTAGTAATGCAATATAGTGATTTAAATTGAAACATTTTATTTCTTGAACGTCTATATTTTATATCATTGCATTAATTTTTTCAATGTATTACAAAATAAAAGGATTGTTTGAAAAAGAGATGTTTTTTAAAGAATATAATTATCGTGAACATATTTTTTAAAACTAATGTAAATATAATATTTATGATATTTTTTTATCTTTCAATTTTTTCCCTTTTCTTCATGATTAAAGTTATATTTCTTTGCATTCAAACAATTACAATATGGGAATTTCTAAAATATTTTTTTGAACCTTATGTTTATGTATTGTGAGTAATTATACACTTGAAAACTTATACGAAGAATTTATGGTCACAATGAATTGCTTGAGTTAACCTTCATTTTATTTTTATAATATAAGCTATAAAATATATCAATAAGATGTAAAACTTGAATTAAATTATACGTGTAGGTATCTCTCTATTAAGTTATTATTATTAAAGTTCAACACTGTTTTAGTACGAAAGATACGATACGATATGCTGATATATATAAATTGAATTGCAAATATATTACAATGTTCTTATTCTGATACAGCAAATTCAAAAAAATTGTTAACACGAATTCGTTTAAGAGATTGCATTATCAGTCTTACCTTTCTTTAGTATTGTGAATTCTAATATTATATCAAATTTTTTAACATATCATAAAATACATCTTATAAGTATGTATAAATTTGTCTATCAATATTATTTACAATCCTTAGAAAAATATAAACAAATTACATTGTATATTGTATCTTTGCTAGTATTATTCTTATCAACTACTCCAGTATAAATACTAAAAGTAATCACTGTAAATAGAGTAATATATGGTACAACTACCGTATTTGAACATTTATTTAACGAATTCAAAGAAAGAATCAACTGAGATGACTACAAGTTGAATAAGACGTTAAAAGAAACGCACTTTATGAAATATCTCCTCTGGTGCACAAAAATATAAAAAAATATTTCATAAATTTGCTATCAGAATAGAACATCAGTTTTATATAAATTTTTAAATAAAAAAAAATGTTTATCATTTATTAACAATGTGATCTTATACATTTTGTAATCCACCAGAGAGCAGTAATTATAAAAAAACGTTCAATTTTTACTGAAACTCATTAGTACGACTTAAGAAATGACAGTGTGTGAGGAAAATTATTATTTAAAGAATTTCAAATAATAAAATATTATTAGAATTATCTAATTGATATAGCCAACACAATTGATTCTAATAAATGCTGACAATATTGACAAATTATTACAAAAGTTGTTGGATATTATTATGAGAATGAATATTTTTATACTATTAATCTCATTAAAATGAAAGGAAATTAGGTATGTATCTAACTTTTTAAAAAATTACTTTAATATCTTGAGTTATTAAATTAGTAAATGATAAGTAATACAATTTAGATTAGAATCCATTATTAATAAATATCATTATTGTAAAATTAAACATAAAGTTATAATAGCAAAATATATTACAAAATTATAAATTAAAGTACAAGGCAGTGTAAGTCAAAGTATCGTATATATTATTTGTATCACAATTCGTTTAAATATTTGAAATTATTAATATAATTTATATATAATATGATTAAAAATAATTTAAATATTTATATAACTTAGTACACAATTGTATATCGAAAAATATGAAAGAGAGCATTTCGAATTTGAATAACCTTAATCTATAAGGCAGGTATTACAAATAAATTCTTTTCTGGAATAATTTTTATGTATTTTGCTATAAAATAATGTACACAGCTATTTTATATTATCCATGTTCTTACAATAGTATGGATCTACGTCATCTTTACATTAATATTCCATTAATATAATGTAGAGAGAGAGAGTTACTGAATAATTCATTACTTTATTATTCCTGCATTTACCTTCAAAGTTTACTATAAATGTACATGTTTCTTATTATATTTAATGATCAATTTATATGCATAAAACTTATTTTTAAGGTCTACTATTTTAGAGAAACTTTGTTAACGTCCTTCCTTCATTTTTTATATTTCAAATAATTAATTTATATTTAAATGATATCTTTGTATAAAAACATAGCAAGGTATAAAGAGAGCAATACTACTTTTCTACTTACAAGAAATAATGCTTGTCCTTGCTGTGCTTTCTTCTGTGTAGTAAACACGCACAATAAAAACATTCTCTCATTGATGATAATCTAAATTATATCATAAAATCTGTACTCCGATTTTAACTATGGTTGATATAGTTGGAACATTTGTATTTTTCAGTCAACTTTCAACAAACTTTGCTTTAAGATTAGATAATTCTTCAAATTAAAATTCATTAAATTGAAATTCTCAAAGCATAGTTACTTTAGAAAGTTTTAAAGTTAGTTCCTTTGATTAAGAATAAGGTTTCTTGGCGCCAGCTTTATGATCAAAGTTAGAATAAAAAAATGATTTTGACTGCAGTCATATTTTCATCTAGGTTTAGCAACAAAGGCTAACTCGTCAAACATTAAATCATTCTTCTGTGTCGATACTATCACAATTGGAGCTATTTAGCAACTTTCCATTAGTGCACTGCACATACTAGCTGCAACTATAGCTGTAGTTTAAGCAAAAATATTAACAATATTTATATAAATCTACATTTAAATTTTTATAAACAATGTTGAAACATATTAATCCTTGATCATAAAGTTAACTTGTAATATTATAACATTTTGGGAATAGGCAGTGTTCTGTTTCCTCCAGGGTTCTTTAAATTAATTTTAACACATTTTCCCAAATAAAAGTTAAAAGTATAAAAGTATAATCAATCTAAGCACAATTTTAATCAATGAAGCAGTAAATAACACATATGTTTCAATGGCTATCTGTATGCAATGTCTTTTTATTTGATTTAATATAATCAATGAACTACTTACAAGACGCAATTGTCAGTATTAAAATTATAGCAATGGTTTTACTTTTATGCAAGTTTTGCTGCCACATAAATTTTCTGTTTTACAGTTTATGAAGAAAATAGGACTTAATTTCTAAAATATTATAAGGTTTATAATTTATAATTTGGCATTAACTTTTACCCAATTCCATTGTTTCCTGTTCCATTGGTTCATCCTGCTGAAAAATTGACAATGATTCATCAGTATCAACATCCATTAACTCCACAGTATCGCATTCTTTTTTGTGTACAGTGCTGTCCGCTATCGACGATCTCATGCTCCTTGATTTACCAAAAGTTGTTTCTTCATCTTGGACGTCCACTAAATCATTACTTTCATTGGATATTAATTTTCCCTCGTTAGCAGTTTGACAATTGGGGTTTAAAATTTCATCTTTTGTTTCTTCAGTTATTTGGACACTCGAAACATTCTTTACTTTTCTTAGTGAAGTCTCTGAATCTTTGGGTTCTTCAATTATGGGAATTGGATCAGGTACTATAGATTTCGTTATTCTGGTTTCATGTTCTATGGCTTCTACTATTGTTAAATTATCTTTACCTGAATGAGGATTCTTACTATTTTCCATTATGTTATTATCGTTAGAAAATGATTCTTCAATTATAGGTTTTGCCACTTCTTTTAAGTTTTCTCTATTCCCTATAATTTGCTTTGTAGAATCTACATCCAAGGACATTTCGTTGGAAGAATCCGTTATTACCTCTTTAGACTCTATTTCTCTTTGTAATACTTTGGATACTATTGAACTATCTGATACTAATGAAGTATCTGTACATTCTTTAGAAAGAATTAAATTATCTTTTTCAGAGTCAGAAGATTTTGTAGATGTGATTTTCATTTCGTCTGAATTATTTATAGAACATAAATTTTGCACATTTTTATCGCCTAACACCGATGATTTTGTGCTCTCTGTATCAGATACATTTTCTTGAGTATTTTCTTTTGTATTTTGGACTACTACCTCTGTGTTTATCTTATCCTCTGCTTTATTATTATTTACTTTTAGAAAATTTTCTGCTAAAGTATCAACAGATTCCAAGCTATTGTTAGACACTGTAGATTTTAAATCTGTAGTCATTTTTATTTCCACATCGATGTCCTTTACAGAATGTACAGTTTCTTCTTCTGTATCCATGACTACTGTATCGGTTTCTATTTTTTCATTTGACTTAGAATTGTCCAGGCAAAACTTTGACGCTTTAGAATCACTTGAAGTAAAATCCTTAGCTTGGAAAGTTATTTGTAATCTTTTTGTAGCATCTGTGGCTTCATTATCTTCATTTTCCAAATCTAAACTGGGTTGAGAACTCGTATCTTCATTCATAATAGCCTCTGGCACATCACCAACAATCTGTGATGTTTCTGGAACCATTGTAGATAAGTTTTGCATGTTTGAAGCTACTATAGAATCCTGCGATTGAATTTGAGTAGTTAGATTAGTAACACCTGAGAATTCTGAAGTAGATGCTATAAAACTTGGCATCGCTACCTCTGGTTTTGATGTTGATTGATTAACTTTTTCTTGATTTTCGTCCGACTCAAAAACACTTTTCACCACTGTTGCAGATGGAATTACAGTATGCAACAACGGCGTTTCATTTTCCATCGTATGTACACTTATCGTTACGGTAGACGTACAGTCCTTCTCCCAATATTCCATTTCTACATCTTGGGGTGGTTGTGTCGAAGATGCATCGTTATCTACAGACCCATTAACCATACTATCCCCATTCTCACTGCGTCTAGTTATCGGACCAGGCTCCCTCGTTGAGACAACTAATATGTTTTTTTCTATAGCGCGCATGAACTTATCAACACGATTATATTCTTTACGTGGAGCGGTTAATAACTCACAAATTCGCTGAACAGTGAACGGTGCATTGACAAATGATTCTAATCGTTCGAGAAGACTGCTCTTCATAGTATCGTAATTAAAATGTTCGACATTAGGACAAGGTGCCAGTTCTAAACTAGGGCAGCTTTCGTAGAAATCTGTCATTACCCGTGTAAGCTTCTCTCTAAAAAGTGTCTTGATCATAGACCATTGATAAACTGGATCGCCTGTTTTTGCTACCCAACAGAGATAGTCTTCCAGTTCTCTTGGAATTTCAGTTGGCCGCATTTTCTGAAATTCATCCAACGCTTGCAATACCTCCTCCAAATTTTCCATCTTCTTCGCCTACTTCCCCTCCTCCGCCTCCTCCGTTTAAACAATTATAGAAATAAGGATATCACGTTAAATCCTTCAAAAATTTCAAGTGCACCGTCTTACAAGAAACAACGAAAAACGCAAACACACCGGGCTCAAAACAGCAACAATGAAGGAGAGGACGGAGTAGTTACAGAAGTGACAACTTACTAAAAATGATATCACTGAGCGGACGATAGGTAAACATCTATATTCTGCTCAAACAAATGTGGCTTCTGATTGGCTGCATGTTTCTATGTCGATTAAGATATCCAATCGTAATCAATTTATTTAAATTATCTGTGTTGATCTTTCATTGGTACAATACTGATCGGCCAACGTATGCAAAGTTAATAATACTGTTTTGAATTAAGATTAAAATAGCAAAAATATAGTTCTTTATAATGTCAAAGACGTTTCAAATTATGGAAAAGATATGTGATGTTCCGAAAATACTTATTCCAATTTTTAATTTGAGTAGCACAAAGTGATTCGTTTTTGTTTCGACACTGATGTATTTAAACAGATGAATTAAAATATATCTAAATATACTTCATTATAGATTATAACGTGCAGCCTCGGTATTTTTAAACGCAATTAAGATTGTAACCTATATTTTTAATTATAGATTTTATTAAATTAAAAAAGGATTAATAAATAATATACCAGAAATCACCAATTGCTTTAACTACTTTTAGAGATATCTTAGTAGCAGTAGTTTATACGTAAACAAAATATTGTTATTTAATTATAAACTTGAGAGGTATGAGCGCTTTCTTTCTAAAATAAATGGGATATGATAATTATGTTTTGGGAAGAGGGCAAGATTACAAGACCCTGTAAATAAGGGCGTACATAGACGAATTTCTTACGTAAGATTTTTCTTTCTCGCTTACAAAAAAAGTAATAGAAATATTCGATATATAACAGCAAAATTACCAGGATATTTATTGTTAATAAACGAAACACTAATATATAATATACATACACATAAAACATTCAAAATTGTTACATCTAAGGTATACAATTAAACTATTAAAATCAGTTAATAATTATAGAAAAATATACCTTTATAATGTAACATAAAATGTTCTATGTGATAGTTTTAAAGACATTCGTAATATAATTTAACAATAGATTCAAAAAATATCAGTTAAGGATTAATTATACTTTATATTAATAAAAGTGCACAACATACATATATAATAGAGTGACTTTTTTATAACCACTTATGATCAAAATTTATATTATAGAGATTCATGTTAATAATATATTTTATGATTTTAAACTTTGGTTAGACATTTAGTAGGACTGTATTAACATATACTCATAGAATAGCCATAACGATGTAATATTAATGTGCGAATATATTGTATGTACACATATCTGTAACTGTATGCATACATGTACATATATACATACAGACACATTCACACGCATATATAATTATGTAATGACAAGTTTAATCACTAAATCGATAATTATGAATCTTATAATCGCGCGTTCGAAGGTTACAGAGGTCCCATTCGTGTCTCAGTCTTGTAACAGATGTAACGGAGCAAATCTATACTTATATTCACTACCATTCTACCACATAAGATATTCTTCATCATTTTGTGTGGACAACAATTGACCTAATATCTGTCTCTCTTTCAAACGCACAACTTTTATCATCTTACATCAGTTTAATTAATAGATCGTAACAATCACATTTTATATTCATAAAATTTGTGTAATATTTTGAGAAACAGGTAAGTTTTAAAAATAAAGCATTCTTGTTGCAAACAAAATGTCTTTTTGGTAATTAAATTTTACTCATTCTTAAAAATATAAAAGAACATCATTTATATATAACATTAAATGACTATACAGATCAAATAAAATAAACCTTTAACAAATTTAATAATGGAAGAACAATTAATTAATTGAAAGTATAAATAGATGTAAATATAAAGACTGTTATATTAAAGACACCATATAGAATAATATTTATTTAATATTTATAGAATAAAATAAATATTATTTATATACACTGAACTATCAATATAAATAAATAAAAATAAATAGATTAGATAATAAAAAATGAATTTAAAATATGACATTTTTATTGCAAGTAAATCTGTTAATAACGAATTTATGAAATTAAGCAGTACAATATAATAATAGTCAATGTTCTTACAGACTTTGACTTTTTAGACATCAACCACCATTTTTTTATGAATGTCTGTATTACCAACTACCTGTAATAACAATAGTATTGGCTTACATATTTATTTTTTATATTAAATATACAAATATAACTTACAGAACAGAATTCTTCGAAACTAATCTTGCCGTCTTCATCTTTATCGGCGAATAATATTGTTTTATCGACAATTTGTTGCAGTTGTGTGTCTTTTAAATTGTTTCCTACCATCATTTTTAAGACTTGGAAGAGTTCTCCATTACTTATAAAACCGTCGTTATCCATATCATAAATTCTGAAGGCAAATCGTAATTTACTTTCTTTATCGCCCTAAAAATAATTGTAATATTAAAGACAGTTTCAACTAATGAAATTAATATTCAAAAGATTAATTATTTTGTACACATATAATGGAAATTATCTGTGAATTATTAACCTTGACACTAAATTGTGATACTCCATGGATAAATTCTTTAAAATCTACTTCACCATTACCATCAGCATCAAATATATCGATAACACGTTGAACTAAAGGATTCTGTTGCAATTCAGGCAAGGACATAAATTCATCAATACTAAGTGCACCACTGTTATCTAAGTCTAGTTTACGAAATCGTTTTCCCAATCTTCTGATTTCATCTACGTCAACTGTACACAATCATATTTGGATTAAGTATATAATAGGTTACATGATATATATTTAAATCAATACACAAATATATGAACTTACAGTTGGAGCACAATTCCATAGGCAAAGAGCTTTCGTTACCCTAAAAAATGCATTATTATAACAAATATGTATAAATGACAATACATGACTAAAGAATTTTGAATAAATATATTGCTAATGTTTGCATTCAGAAAACTATGTAAACGTAAAAGATGTGTATATTGACACTGAATAATAATTTCAATAAAATAAGTAAGCTAGCTTTTAAGTTATTAATTACCATTGTAAATGTTGTATTACTGATTTATTTTAAATATAATATACGAACGTAAAAATTGATTCTCAACGAATGACATATAGCTTAAAACCATGAATCAAAAATAATAGATAGCAATACTTGTGTCAAGAATTTGTCCAAACTAACAATGTTTAACGTGAATTTACATTTGTATTGAAAAATTGTTACAGATGTAATTATCATTGTAAACGCATCGATTTTCAATCTAGTAAACCATAATTATTGATTAATGAATTTTTAATGATTGCGGAAATCCTATAAACTTAAAATACCACTAGCGATAGGTAGTAAGAAGATATTTATATATAAAGGCGATATAAATAACGTTATGTAAATACATGTACAGTAAGGAGGATATTCAATAAAATATATGCTAAGTCTTTTTACAGAATATCTTTTTATATAATTTATCTTTTATGAAACTCGATCGGAGGCCCCTCTCACTGTTATTCAAGAGAATTGCTTTGATTCTGGCTTTACACACATGTAGAGAGAATGAGAATGATGCAAAATTGAAAAAGAAAGAACAGCTTGGGGCAATTTCTATCTCTTTTTAATGCGAATGTGTAATTTATTGTGTTAAGAGTATAGATACATGTGTCATACGATTGATACTTAATCTGTTTTGTAAAATTGTAAAATATTGTAAAGTTTTATTGTTCTCTGGATTCTGAATTGGGCAGATGTGTGACTTGTATATTATAGATCCACAAAAAAATGAATTGTAAATACACGCGTCTACGAACATATAAAAACATACGCGCATTATAGATGTCAATCTGTAAATTACTGTTCTTTCACGTAGTGTGTTATCAATTTTACGATGTTTAAAGCAGTTCAATACGTTGTGAATTAATAAAAATTTATAATGTAAAGCTTATATATGATTAAAATGATAAAAGTTGATAATATAATAGATTGCTATCCAAATACAATTTCTGAAAATGAGAAAATTTTGCATAAATTGCAAAATAAAAATCAGGTATTTATTTAAAAATGATTTATACAGGATTTTTTACATAATGCTTTATACAATTTTTCAATTTTTTAGCATGAAAGTAATACAAGGAGATTAACGAAATTATTTACTGAACTTAATTGTAAAAATATATTGGAAAAAAATAAAAATGCCGAACATATAAATGCTTCTTGGTATGATAAAAATGTATGTGTTGTAGGTATACTTATTATATAAGTTAGATATACTTATTAATTATATACTACTTAATTATAAATATACTTATGTAAGTTATCATTATAGTAAATGCTTTATAATTTATGTTTGACTCTATATTTGATATTACGAAATACCTTTATGTAGGTTGTATATGGGCCCATCTCTGGATTTTTACCTGGATCATGGTGGGGTATCCGTATGGATTGTTCAAGAGATCATGTTCATAGTCCTTTTGATGCAGATATACAAGATGGCCCATCTGGAGTTACCTCTATATGTACTTCAAATACTAACATGAATAAAGATGTTGATCTTGGCGATTTCATGACGTTTACTGGTCAACTATATTCTGAAGAAAAACCGGATAATGATCCACTTATCAAGAACTACAAGAGCCAAATTCCATTACGTCTGGTTAGAAGTTATAATTTGTCAAATGTATTTGCACCCAAAACAGGTTATAGATACGATGGTTTATACATTGTTATCGCTCATTGGATAAGTATTTGCTTAAATGATATAAAGTATCATAAATTTGCTTTTATGAGATTAAAAGGTCAGAAATCTTTGCTATGGAATGTAAATAAATTTGTTTCAAATTCAAATGATTTTACATCTTCGCATGATATATGTGAAGAAATAAGTGATAATCAGTGTACTTTCTGCTACACTTGTAAATTAAGAAATTGTTCGCATAATAGTAATAATACTAGTAAAAGTAAAACTTTAAAATTTCACAATCCAAGTATAAAAAATACGAATAAATATAAGAAGCAAATGTATAAAAGTACGATTGTTAAACGTTGTGTTTCTAAGAAAACAGGAATTAACATTGAAAATGTAGCTGCAGCCAGTACATCTTCAAAATTTAGTCATAAAAAATTATCATATTGTGGTGCTAAAATACCTAAAGCACGCAATACTAATATATCTATACGTACAAACTTGTATGATTCTTCTCATAATGTACAAGATTTAAAGAAAGATTCTTTAATGACATTATATAAATCCTTGAAGCCAGCAAGTACATCGCAACATTATAGCTCACATAAAGGAACTTTTGGTTTATTAAATAAAAGTAGATCTGTAGACAAAGTTGACGTTTTTAAAGTAATGAATGACTATGAAAAAGTAAATTATATATGCCAACATAATATAGCAACTAATGCAAGTAGTATTGAAACAAGTGCATGCACTGTAAATACAACAACTGAAAAAGAAAAATCTGTCTTACAGCAAAAGGAACTTCCAACATGTTCTATATGTAAAACATGCGATACAGACATTTTTAAATTCAACGATTCTAATAATGCCAATTCACATTTATTTTTAAAATGTATGGAAAAGTACAGAATGAATGAAAGACATGATGAAAAATCAAAACCTGTTGGTTCATTAGATCTAACTCCAGATAAAATTTTAAATTTAATCAATAATCAAAAATGTCATCCTTTAGCAAAATATTTAATAGGTAATGTAATAGGTTTAGCGCCTGAAGAACCTCCACAAAATCAAATGAATAACACCGGTTCTATTATTGTGGAAAAATCTTTTCCATCATTTTGTAAAACTAACGCATTAGAAAATAATCAAACTGAATATATAGAGAATGTATGTACTTCAGTTAATATGTCAAGAAATATACCATCTCAGAAATTCAAAATGCTAAAAAGATGCCATAGAAACTCTCAAGTAATAACAAAAGAAGTAAATATTGACACATGTCAAAAACTACTTCACTGTAAGAAAACAAAAGTTACTTGTTTGAAGAAAACAAACTTATTAAACAATTTAACAATTGGCAGTACAGTTGATTTACAAGAACAAATTCAACAAGATCTTGATCATATTCCTACAGATGTAATAAAAAGAAATATGGTTTTGGAAACAAAATTAGAGGAATCATTTCATACTGATTATAAAAATATTAGACATATTGGACATACAGCTGCAAATTCATGTTTTACAGTCAGAAATGAATCCTCACAAAATTCTAAAGATGACAAAATAAAGGAAAATCTATTTAAAGGAAAAGCTATACAAAATATTAATGAAAACCAACAGCGTATTACTAGAAGTTGTACAAAAAATCATATTCACAAGAAAAAAAGGAGGGAAATAATAAACCTATTAATAGACGCTAAAATAACTCCTAAAACACGTGGGCCTAGAAATAGAAGATTACGTCGTATCAATAACATGTATACAAAAAAATTATATGATTCTTTTGGTACTCTTACACATACACCTAAAAAGACAAAAATAAAAATAAGGAAAGAAAAATGTGCATACAGTTTGAAAGAAAAAAGAAGTTTTGCGACACTTCAGAAGCATTGGAAACAAAATAAGGATAGACAAGAAGGAGATTTAAAATGTATAAATATAGATAAAGAAAAAATAAAAAATAAAAATGTCGATGATAGAGATGTATCATCAATTAAAGAATACATGAAAACAAGAAAATCCAATCATAATTTAGTAATGAAATTAAACAATAATAAAAATATCAATAGTAAAACTAAAGTAAATATTAGGGAAACTGAAAATACAAAATCTAATATACAAAATTCCAAAGCTATTAAAGTATTATATAAAAATCAAAGCAAAAATATATTGCAAAACATTTCTGTAGAAGCGTGCCACAGTGATGAAATAAAAGAAACACGTTTTAATGCTAAAGGTGTAATGAAAAAACCATGTACAATAGATGCAACAGTACAATGTTCTCTTCTTCCTGAACCAATTGTTGATAATGCACTTTTAAGAAAAGCGACAAATGTATCAAGCGATGATGATTGCATTCCTTTTGATGACTTAAATAGTCAACATAATTTTGTTAAAACAGAGTTAAATGAATCAACGGATATAAAATCTGAGGACTTTGACAATTCATTATCCCACAATGACTATCCATCTTATGATTGTTGTCCAGAATATGTACCAACATCGTGTCAGCAAAAAAATACTTCTCAAAGTAGTAAAACACTTTCTAGTAAAGAATATGATCAATTAGCAAATCATAAAATATCAGCATTTGTGCCAGTAAATACATCAGACAACGATTTCCGGATTATTAAACTTAGATCAATAGGTTTCAAACCTATATCAACTCATCCTTCATGTACAAACGAGAATAATTCACCAAAAATTTGTAATCAGATAATTAATTGTTCAAAAATTTGCAAAAGTAAAATTAAAAAACAAAATGTTGAGGAAAGCTATAATAAATGTATATTTAAAGATAGTAATATTGTTATTTATATGGACGAAGAGTTACAGTATCAAAACATTGAACATAACAATGATGTTTTTTCTGCTAAGAATGATATAAAACAAATTAAAAATAATTCTATAAATGGAGAACAGTTAAAAGAAAACAATAATTCCACAGAAATAAATAAAAAACATATATCAAAACAAGATTTCCATTTGCCTTGGCATGGATGGAAGAAGATTGTAGTAAGTGAAAAATCATACTGGATTGGATGGTAGTGGTTGTAATAACTACACAAAATATTTCAAGTAGAATATTTTCTTACTTCGCAATAAATATTAATTACTTTATTATAAAATGTATAACATACTCTTATCTTTTCTAAAAAGAAATGGAAATTGTGATGAGTATTTTTTATTATTTTTCTATTAATCGTTTTTTCAATTTTAGCAATAAAATATCATTATTATAATCTACCGTTTTAAATACTGTGCCACGTATGAGATATTCCTTGTATTCATATAATAATGAATAAATTTATGTGGATGTATATGCATACTTTACAATTGATTTACACGATCAGTACTTATAATTATAATTTCACATTCTATGTACCGTATATGAATAAATATTAATATTTTCTACTTAATTTAAGAAATTGTAATTAAAAGAATTGTAATGAAACCAATTACTTAATGATCTGTCGTAATTTTGTTAATTTACTATAAAAATGTATTTTTGATCATTTGTTTGACATTTCAATGTACAAATTATTATTTATAATTAATAAAAAATTTAATATAAATTATTAATACAATTTATATCCTTATTTTGAATTAAAATAATGCAAAATA
>JAITYT010000702.1:1304630-1316485 GCA_025433975.1 Liostenogaster flavolineata | reverse complement strand
TCTCTCTCTCTCTCTCTCTCTCTCTCTCTCTCTCTCTCTCTATTTCTATTTCTATCTCTATCTCTATCTCTATCTATCTATCTATCTTTTTTCTTTCCTTTAGCAGTTCTCTCAAGTACCCATTTAATTAGAATTTCAATTTTCTATTAGAAGCAACGAAACGTAAACGAAAAAACTTTTTAGCAAAATATCGTCGCTTTAAACTGGCAAGAATTGATAAAAATACGATTTGTTGAATTTTCTATATCTCTCTCTTTCCATTCGTTCAGTTCAGAACGATCGTTCGTTTTCTGTTCTTCTCAGTTTGGGGACTTCCTTTCAATCACAACGCGAGCGCTTGCGCATACCGTATGTAGTATTTTGTCTTATCTCGATGAATCGTACGCGAGAGAGAACTGTTCGATCGACCGAAATGTCGAGGTATTATGACAGTAAATATTCTTATTCCTAGTGTAATTGCTGTACTGTGACGTCAAAATATCGAAAAATGTTGGTGAGAAGTTATACACGAAGATAATATCCGACAATTTTTCTTACGATTTATATATGTGCGAACGTACACACGTGTGTTACGATATTTTATGGTGTAACGATTTATTTGTAATTATCAACGTACTACGATAAGTTAAAATTGTCGAATGCATCGTGATAAAATGTGTATAAATTTCACAGACTTACGGCATTTGTCTATAAATTGGATTTAGGATAACGAATCATCCAACAGTTTATAGGATTACTTCTATGATTATGGTTAAAACTTGTTTGAAAATATATGTTGCTATCTGTATTAATTGAATGTCAGAGAAAATTGTAACAAAATGGCACTTATTTACATTGAAGACAATGATCCATGGTAAATGTTCGACTTATTAAAATATTTTACCTAATTCATCGACATTTGTAACGCTACATTTGTAACAACTTTAATTAGGCTTACGGAGTACGATGTCTGCGAAAAATTATTTCGCGAAATCATGGAACAGCTCACTATGCGTGATAGTGAACCGAGAACATCTCAAGCTTTTGCAAGTTTATCTGCAAGCATACGCATACGTATGAAACAATACAGTTTACAAGTCAAGCAATTACAAAATAAAGTGGAAGATGCTTCGAAATTGAGAACTATGTATCCTTTTAATTAATTACAAGGTACAGGTACTGTAGTATAATTTTATAAACTTATAATTCCTTAAAATATAAAAATATATATAGAACTTTTGAAGAAGCAGAACGTAGAACCAGGGAAGTTGAGCAATTGCAGAGTAAAGACATTCAGTTGCAAAAATTTTATGATTCGAGAAAGAATGATTTATTATCATCGCGCACTACTTTATTAAATCCAGGAACATCAGTCTTTGCCGATGCAGGCATGACTTCTTGGGGTGTAGACGACGATGACGATGATAAACCAATAGATATTCAAGTATCCACTAAAGATCTTAAGGTGCAACAAGAGCAAATTTTACAAGGTATTTCTATGATATTCTATTTGAAAATACATGTTCATTATTCATGAATAAATTAATATTGAATGAGAAATTATATTGTTATAATATGTTAATGTTATATTTCTTCTTTATTCATTTTTTTAGTTTATATTATTTTTTTCATTTTACAGAACAAGAGCAAGATTTGGAAGAATTATGTAAAATAATTGCACGTCAAAAAGAAATAGGTCTAACTATCAGTGTTGAAGTGGATCATCAAAATGGTAATTAGAATTAACTATTTTAATCAATTATTATTCGATAAAAGTTAATTATAGAAATCCATTTTATTTTGATCTAGAAATAATTGATGATTTGGCTGATCACATGGAAACAACTGATGAATCTTTAATTAATAAAACACATCAAGTACAAAATATCGGTAAAAAAGATCGTACTTTTGGATATTGGTTAGTTATAATTTTACTTTTTATTAGTATTATAGTAGTTGGTTTAATATAACAAATATCATATGTGATGACTAATACAAATTTTTTAAAATATTTATGATGCTCTATCAATAATTGACCTAATATACTTGTTGAACTTCTCATTATTTAGTGAATTAGAACTTTAACAAATAATATTGAACTATTATATAAACCACCACATCGTACGATATTCTTATACGTAAAGTTTTTCTTTTTCATTCTCTCCTTACATACATCATTTTCGTTTGTTCATCAAGTAAACAAACTCTTAGCTACATGCAGGCACATAGTTACAAACTCGTGAACCCTATCTCTCAAGAATATTAGGTCTATCAGGAATTTCTGTCAAATAAAATGTTATTTCAAGTTTCAACATTGACTCTTTTGACCATTACATTTCTATCTATGTGCTCAATATATACGCGAAGAAGTGATTAATAACAATGGAAATTATATTGCCCAGTAAATATTAATTAATGTATCGAAAATGTATTAGTTTCTTTTAATTCGAAAATGGACAGAACTTTCTGGTAAACCTAATATTATATTCTACTGACTGTCCTTTTCTTCTATTAACAAGAAATTTTATTACTAACTTTTATAGGTATTTAATTTTGTTACTAATTTAATTAATAATTTAACTAAAATTTATACCTTAATAATTATAATCTAACTTGGAAATTTATTAAATAATTTATTTTATAAGGTTTAATGAAAATATGGCCATATAAAACATACTTTTATCAAGGTTAATTTATTTTAAATGTACTTTTTTATTTCTTTCATAATTTGATTAAATAACTCGGATTATTATTTTAGATGATATTTTTTTTATAATGATGATACATAATCGCTTATGTATCATAAAATATTATTAGAAAAATTTTAGAATTAGTCTATAATTAACTTCCATTTAATATATAATGAACTGTCTTATTCCTTTACTAAAAACTTAGTTTTTAATTTTTATAATTAAATAGTCTTACATGGTGTACGTTGACAGTAAAGAATAAAAATCTGCTATTAAATTTTTTTTATAGTAATATTAATATTTTACGAATAGATTTTTGTTGTACAAAAATGATTAAGAATAATTATTTTTTTTTACATAACATATATAACATAATAATTAATGTACAGATATATCATATTTAATATGTAATTAAGTTAAATTACAAGTTTTATAAAACTGTTTGGCGATTTAATGTACGTGAATTATTTCACTTATTTCTAATTATTTCAAACTACTCCATTACAGTCCACTGTAAGTTAAGATTCTTCAAAAATGCTTTTGAACTAGGATCTCTTCCTCTAAATCTTCTAAAAATCTCACTAGCAGGATAAGTACCACCCAAAGTTAAAAATGTTTCACGGAATCTATTGCATATTTCTTTTCTTCTATTTTCATCTTCAGGTGGTACTTCTTGAAATGCACTATGTATATCTGCAGCAAGCATTTCTGACCAAAGGTAACTGCAATTACCACATATTAATGTAAATTTTAATAAAAAGTAATGGTAATTCTACTAAGTAGTTTATTCAAATAAGAATTTAATTGTTTACCTGTAATATGCAGCAGCAAAATTATTAGAAAAAATGGTTGCAAATGAACAGACACGTAAATCTTTCTTTTCTACTGGTATCACAAAATATTTTTTCCACAATCTTCTCATAATAGGTATCCAAAATTCATCACTAAGGAATAAATTATGTTCAATCCATATTAAGTTTTTAATAATTAATTAATATTATTAATTTATATTATGCATTAGTTAAATTTTACCTAGCATGTAATTCAAGATCAAGATGCGAATAAAAAAGTTTTTCACACAGATTATATCCAGCTAAATGGCGTCTTGCATTTTTTATAATTTCAATCATTTCTAATGGCAAAGGTTCTTTTGTATCATAATGCTCGGAAATACTTTGCAGTACCCCTGGTTCGTATAACCTGTTCAAAAATATTAAATTTAAAATAAAAATTAATGTATGAATATTAGACTAAACAATAGATTATACATACCAATTTTCTAGAAAGAAATCGGTGACATAAGCTGCATCCCATTCTACAAAAGACACTCCAGAAATATCTGCATATTCGACAGTTGTTAACATATATCGTAGAGCATGCCCAAACTAGGAAAGAAATAACATAATATGTTTTAAGCTAGTACTGTATGAACTATATAAGGATAATTGAATGGATTATAAGTATACAGTATGAAAACAAACTCATACGTAAGTATTATACACAATTACACAAATTTATATAATTTTTTATGAAAAAAAAGCCTAACATATAATACAATATAATAATATTCTGTTTACGACTTTTTTTTAAGAAAATTAAGTTTGAAATGTTTTTGATTTATTTTTTACGAAGAATTCAATAATTTCCAGCTGCATTATTTGTACATTATTTATAACATCCAATAAACATTTCTAAAATATAAAGTCAACATTTTTGTAATTTCTTACGAGTTATTTTCCAAAATATTTGAGAAACATTATTATAAATAATGTACACTTATACGTATAAGTACTTGTAAACGAATAGAAATAGTATACCTTTTGGAATAGAATTTGTATATCTTTGAATGTCAATAATGATGGCTTTGTTTCCATTGGTCGTTGGAAATTAAATATTAATGCTATCATTGGTATTGTATTACAAATTCCACTTTTATTTCTAATTGGTATCATAAATGCAGAGTTTTGTGTTAAACGCATCTTTTCATCCTTCCTACTGTATGGATCTAAGTAAAAACTTGCTATTGGTTCCATATTTGACCTTCTTAAATCAAATATGTCAAAAAAACAAACGTCTTTATGCCAAGTATCAACTTTTCTAGTTTCAGTAACTTTTACACTAAAGAGTGTTTCAATTAATTCAAACAATCCTGACAGTACTTTTGATAAAGGGAAGTAGTTCTTTAAAACATCATCTTGATACCTGAAAATATCACAATTAATAATAATAACAACATACAATTAATATCTGACTTTAAATAAGTTGAATATTTTTATAAAAATTACTTATATACAGTATAACACTGTTTTTGACTCCAATATGGGATATCCCATGGTTTAATAGCACCTTCCATTCCCCTTTCATTTGCAAATTCAGTTAATGTTTTTATCTCGTGTACTTGAGCAGGTCGTGCTTAAGAATATAATATTTTCTTATTATTATGAAATAAATAATAACAAAAAAATGGTTTTACCTACCTACTTTTTGAAGAATATCAAATGTATTATAAAGAGTTTCTAAACTATCAACCATTTTAGTTTCTAAACTCATTTCAATATAAGATGGATAACCTAAAAATTTTGCTTGTTCTTTACGATGGTGTCGAATGTTTTCTAATGTCGAACTTGTTTGTTGTAATTTATCGTTTAACACAGATGATCGTGTAACATTGGCTATCCAAA
Source organism: Liostenogaster flavolineata (assembly GCA_025433975.1). NCBI lineage: Eukaryota > Metazoa > Arthropoda > Insecta > Hymenoptera > Vespidae > Liostenogaster > Liostenogaster flavolineata. The sequence continues at coordinate 1,311,135 of JAITYT010000702.1, read as the reverse complement.
GTTTGTAACGTAGAACTCGATCAGGACAATGCTCTAAAAATTATGCATTAAAGTGAATCCGCGAGTATAAAAATTTAATAAGAATATAATAACAAATATAATACTAGTAATAAAGTATAACGTGCAAAAATAAGTTGTATTTTTAATAACTTTTCAGATAATAAATTAATTCTTTTTGTTTTATCTTATAAGTGTATATTTGAATAAAATTAAGTAAAAATTGTTATTTACTATATATTCAATAAACAGTGAATGAGTAGTTTAGATAAACAGAATTGCTTATAAAATTCTAGCGTAAAGATTTAATGATATGATTGAAATGCATTTAAAATTTTAAATCTACACACCTAGAAACATCTTCAATACATATGGTTGTAACGTGACTGTCCATGGGCCTGTGTAAGGTTTTGTAGAATCGGGAGCTAACAATTTTAATAAATCCTCAGGTAGATTTTTTATGACGTTAAAATCTTTTATAACATGATTAAATTTGTTGGTTGATTCCTACAAAGAAATGCTTACAATATCACATTTATTCTATATGAATTGAGTACTAACCTCAAGTTTTTGGGTAAAATCTTGCATATGCTTTTCCAAATTATACAAACAATATTTAAAACCTTCAAATTGTTTGCCAGTAAGTTCTAAGCCATTCAATTTTCCTTCTAATATATATTTTTGTAATATTCTTTTCTGTTGATCTGTTAAATTAACTTTGGTTTCCAGGGTATTTTTACAAGCTTGATAAATTGAAATGTTACTGTATTTAAATGCTGAGGCTTTATTAGCACGTTGATGAATACTAAGGTAACACTTTGTTGGCATTAAACTTTGATATCCATAGTATAATGTTCTTGCTATACCCCATGTAGTTTCTAGAGGTGTATACATTTCTTCAATAGGCTGGAGTACATCATTGAAGACATCTGCATTTTTATTTTCTGTAAATGAATTTTTTTTTGTAATCAAACAAATACATACTTTTATATATCATATTATGAACAGTACAATACAATATGACATTATATTTTGAAGTTAATTAAGTAGATCAAAATAAAGCAATCCTTTAAGTGATGCTTCAGAATAGCACAAATAAACCATAAACGTGTATATTTGTACATAAATATTTTTAAAAAAATCTATAAGATAGACATATTATATTACCTATAAGTAACGCACACGCGAAACATTCACTTTAGAAAATATATGTCTAAGCATACATATCGTATATACTAACTTTGCAAACTTGTTTCTATATTTTTAATTCCTTCCTCAAACTCCAGTGTTTGTTTTCCAATAGAAGCTATACATTTCTCGATTGTAAGATTGTTAAATTCTGGCGTTTTATCATCTTTTATTAGATTTCCTTGAAGTAAATCATCGCCTATTTCAGGAACGCTACAATAGAAATATCCGTGTATACATTGTTCTTTAAAAAAATAATTAAATTTAATTAAATTAATTTAACATTAATAAGCGAATTTTAAATATTTAACCTCTGAGGAAATTATATAGATACAAACTTACAGCACTATATATCCATTTCGTTTAGGAATTTTAAAAAAGTTGCTTCTTGATAAAATGTATCTTTTCCAACAATAGGAAATAACCATTTTTGTTAATATTAATAAAATTTCTATATTTTAAGATAATTTGTAAATGATAGTCACAGAATCCATTTTTTAAAATCTCAGGTATATTTCACCATCTTGCTTTGGCTTAAACCATTAAACTGATCCAATAGAAGTAGAAATACTACTTTTTTAAAAAAAAAGAACGAATCAAGTGTGTTCATTGATCGCAGCAGCCTCTGTGAACGACGATATTAATTAAATAGCGATGAAATTAGTAACAATAATAATTACGTTAGTTATAAACATAAATATTGTAGGGATTTAGCACTCTTTAGTCACACTTGACGGGCGAAAGGTTGACCGCGGTCACTAGAGTACTAGACCTGACTCGCGCGCCATCTTTTCGAGGAGAACAGAAGACCTCCATTTTTGCACTCACCGAATAGTCTTCTTCCGACACGCGACGCGCACGGTCTAACCACGTGTAGCCTGCTGAAATAAACTAGAATTTTCTTCACACGTTTTGTATATAATTTGTGTGTACACCTTAACCCAAGCCGTACTCTTCACAACATGAACAAACTCATTTTATTTGGCAAGAAAATAATTTCGGCTCTTAAGGGGAACATAAAACTCTTTTTTACAAAGAATGAACTTTAATTAATCGTATTTCTTGCATTTTGTTCGATAACTTTATTATTTTTCTGGCAACTTCATAATTCCTAATTATAACACTGACAGAAGTCATTAATGTCGGGACATGGTCGATGTAAAGATCGGCCGTTCGATCTACAGATCACCGACTATAAGGAATTCAACGGACAATTAATATCCCCAGAAAAATGTGTCCAGTTTTTTGCTCGACGGTCGTCTGGAATACGACGGGGCAAAAGCAATAAATAACCGGCAATTATTTACAATAATCGGCACTTCAATAGATAATATAATTAAAACAACGCGTCCATGCTTGTCCAGAACTAATAAGAGAATGATTAACAATGAACAATCGTAATGCAGTGCCTCGACGACTCGGAAACACGAGCGCCGCTCCGCCAGAACGGAGAGAAACCGAAGCTGAGGCGCCGCTAAGCGGCAAGTCGCGACATTAAAACAAAAACATATGCAATCTATTTATAAAATCTGAAATGACTTTCTTACTAATCCAATACATCAATTCTTCAGAGACTTTTGTATACGCAGTAATTTAAGATAAAGTTGTGGAATCGTTTAACATCTAATGTTGTACAAAGCAAAGAAAATCCACAATGGTAATAGACGTAGCTTAGTGGATAGTTTCCCCTGACACTATTTCTTTGTATCATGACACAAGATAGTTGGCTATGTGTATGTATATATATGGGCATGCAATGTCGGATTAATCTGTGATCGAAATACGATCGTTCGTAAATAATTTTTGTTGTGCATTATTACGCAAAATATAAAAAGATCGTAAAACTTTGACTATGTGAATATTTTTAAATTTAGCCGGATAGTTGCTTCCTAGAATATTTTATAATGGAAACGAATATGCTTTAAGAAATGTGGAAATAAATCCAGATGAATATTTTGTGAAATTGAATTTAACAGTACAGCATTTATTACATTTACAAGAAGAAACGAAATAAAATAATTAATTCCATTTAATCAGTAAAATGTCAATATCATTATCAGGTAAAAATTTAATTGATTTTTTAATTATTTTCACGCGTATTATTTCTTCGCTAAGTTATAAATTTCTATTTAAATATTACTTATCTAAATAACAATAAATAAGCTGTAAAAGTAATTTTACATTATATATACTTATATTTGTTTCTTTGTTTATTTACTGTTCGTATAGTATTTTGCTACGAAAATGACGTTACATTAATAATTTAGTTTATATTAATAAATTTTTTTATTAATATTTTAATAATTAAATTATTGTTTAATTTATATTAATAATTTAGTAGAGTATGAAATATATATTTAGAATAATATCATTGAATATATTGTGTATCAGATATATGTATATTTATAAGTAATGTACTTTGTTTTACAGTATACTGGGTAAAATTTTTCAAAAATGCTGGATTTCCACAGGACGTGGCTACAAAACATGCCGTTGTATTTTCTAATAACCGAATCAAGCCAGATATGTTACCAGACTTAGATAAACCTAGTCTTAAAGAAATGGGAATTACTTTAATGGGAGATATGATTGCTATTTTAAGATATGCCAAGAAAGTTGTTGAAGAAACAACATGTGAAAAGTTTCTTGTTGACACTGAAGATTCTAACCATACTTCCAAAGTTCTTGCTAAACCTGTTGTTAAAAAAATTGTAACAAAAACATCCTCTATTAAAACTCCAATTACAGTGAAATCAAAATCCTCGTTGTTAAATACTACGAAATTGACGAAATCACTATCAGTTGTTGCTCCAAAGACTCTTACTGTTAAAAAGCCAGCTTCAACATCAGTTGTAACTGTTACAGATAATAAAAAAAATCTTGTATCTTTAAAGAGAACATTAGAAACAGAAGAAGGATATAATGGTATCAATAATGACAGGTGGAATGTTGTGATAAAGAAAAAGTTAAAATCACAGTCTAACGATGACAATGATAATAAAGTAGGTTATACTGTCATGTTACCCAAAGGAATAAGTCAAAGAAATCAACAAATAAATAAAAAATCAGCTGAACAAAAACGAACAGTATTTGATAGATTAGGGGACAGCTCAGTTACTAGTACAACTAATTTAGCAGAAGCATCGCCAACTTTTAATATTACTGGTCTTGGTAAAGATGTTTATAAAAGAACTATAAGCGTTTTTAATCGTTTGGGTGATAAAGATGCAAAAAAAGATGATGCTCCCCAAATTGGGATTCTTAAGAATAATGCTACTAAAGTAATTTCTCAAGGTATTTTGAAAAACAGAAGTTCCACCAGCATAGGATCATCTGGTATAACAACAACAAAAATGATCTCTACAGGTACTATGCGTGCTGATCAAGAAGTTAATATGAAAAATATTTCTAACAATGTTAATCAAATAGTACGAACAACAAAAAAGATTACTTTTAACGAAAATGCTCCGAGTAGTGTTAGACTTAAAAAACCAGGAATTGTGTCCAGTAAATTGGGTATGTATATTACGAAGAAATTCTGTTTCGAATTGTAATTTATAAAATTCTATAATATTATCTATGTCTATATTTCTGCAGCATCAGAACGACTTACTTCTATACCAGCTAAAGCAAGATTGGGTGTAATTAGATCAAGTGGTAATAAACAAGTGACTTTTAATCGAATCACGACTGTTTCGCATGTTAAAAAAGCAGATGTTTTTAGTCGGCTTGGAATTTGAAAGAAACTAAGATTTTTTTAAGATACTCGAATATATGTGATTAAACGCTGTTTGTACAAAGTTAGATAGTTTCTTGTTGTATAAAGTATGTAAAAGTATACTATATAGACATGTGTTGTTGCGCAACAAAATTATACAAGTCATAATGATTCAATAAAATCACATTATAATTTCCTTTAATCTGAACAAAGACATTTAATCGATTAAATAATATTCTAGTAATGTGGAATCTGATATTAAAAAATACAATCTTTTTATATTTCTCTAATATAGTTAAAATAAGTTCGTGATTTTGTATACTTACAAATAAACTAGCAACATAAATTTGATTTCATAATAGTTCAAATTTGTTGTAGTTAGTTAGTAGTGTCTATTATTAATAATCATGAAGATACTTCTAATAAAAGTATTAAAATAAAAAAAGTCCATAAGCTTTCATACAATTTATTTTTGTATGTGACCAAATAATGTTTTAAAAGATAGAAATTTTAATTTTTAAAATAAATATATGTTTCAAATATGTAATAATTTTTGTATTTATAAAATAATTTTTTTTTTAATCAAGATTTATTTTCACATAACTCTCATTATTACACGTTTTGCCATTAATTTTCTATGGTAATCCCTAAGAATATCAAAAACGTAAAACTACTTTTTAGAATAACATTCTTTTATTAACCATTTGCATAATTTTATGTAAAGTAATTTATATAATTTAAAACAATACACGGATACACGAAACAATTTTAAATTAATCTTATAAATCATATATTTGTAAAAATAATCATTACATTTATAAAGTTGCTTATTTGATGTAATAATTAGGTAATCATAGAAAAAAATCTTAGTCAAACATTATATTTCTATTCTACAGCATAGAATTACAATTTTTCATTTATTCATCTCATTAATATATTATACAGGCTATTTATTAATTGTAATTTCGGCAGGCTTTTTTCAGTATTGATTGAACAATAGAGATAAATGTATTAATACTAAAATAACTAAACAGCAACTCTATTGGTGGCTGGAATGTTTTGCAATAGTCGAAATATTCTTCGCATATAGCTGAAACTAAAATTTTTATAATTCATAAATATTTAACACGAACTTATGTTTTTAGAAATTGAAATATTTAACTGTATATTTTTTATTATATATCATTATAGAATATTATATTTCTCATGAGATTACATTGTAATATAAACAAAACTATGATACACCATACTCAACCTGTAGAAGATGCGTTTTATTGAAACAAGGGGTGATTGCAATGCCAAGTAAACTCCCTATGCGCAATAACTGTAATCAAATTGTAGGTCATAAATTGTCAAGATTAATACAAATCATATCAGACTCGACAATGTAACACAATATAATTACTCACAAATATTAAATATGATGCTTTCTGTATATAAAAAAACATATTCATAACAATGACATTTCATAGCAAAATATAACATACTGTATATACATTATACAGAGTCCCTAAGATATTCCTTCTAAATTCAGTCGTTCCTTTTTCACAAATTTTTGAATAGATGTTTCATCGTGCTGGTGCCCTGTAAATACGTAACAGT
>JAITYT010000702.1:1265405-1281477 GCA_025433975.1 Liostenogaster flavolineata | reverse complement strand
TATATATATATATATGTATGTATATATACGGAGTACATATGTGTCATTGGTTCTTATAATTTGATTTTATTTAAATTATCTATTATTTTAATTTAATTTATACGTTCACCAAAAAATCGTCTCGCATCGCATTACATTTATTGACTATACTTGTTTTGTCCATTTCATTTTCCTAAACTAGTTTAATAACAAGTAATGTTATAAATCTGCAGCGGGGAATAAAAAAGATCTTGGAAACAATTGAATTTTCGTGTGTTTTATGATCCGTTATTGTATATTTTCTATTTTTCATGCATTTCCCATCATCATGATATATTATTTTTTCATATATATTAGATTATAAGAAAAATTTGGTATGTTTTTTCAGAAGTAAAAATTTTATATTAAAAATGTTGCAAAATGATTATTATTGATTAATCAGCCCAAAAATTAGCATTGAAAGGCATACAGTCATTTTACGTAAACATTACTTTAATGTTTGATGGATTATAAAGCTGTTCCATTTGATACTGTTAATGAGAAGCGTGATTTAAATATAATTAATACATTTCTGTATAAAAATGTTTGAAACATATACTATTTTATTAGTATTTTGATTATCTCTATTTTCATGTACATACTAGCACGTAAGTTATATAAATTGTGACATCAAGAAGAAATTTAACTTGCGTTGAAACGCATATCTCATTGCCATTAAAATTAAAAATTATAATAATTTGTCATTTATTTTCTATTATTATATTTGCAACATACGTGCCATACTTAATTTACATTTACGTATTTATTGTATTTCTTACATTCGTATATTATTTTAATGTTTCCCATTACGGATGAGATGTTTACATATTAGGCGGGATAGAGTACTATATCTTTTTTAATCGAATAGTGATTTTATTTCACACAGAATACTTTTACGCATAAATTCAATGATGATACCTGACTGATATATCAGGTACTATTTAATTACATGTGTAATTACATAGATGTGTTCTTACATTTTATAAAAAATTAGAGGGTAATTATTTTTTCTTTATAGAAAATATAGAATACTACATAGAAATATAAGTTATTTCATACGTCATATAAAAATGTCGTCTTGCGCTATTTACATTAATATTATAATATTTACAAAATGATATTTTTAAAAGATAATATCACGACTTTTCATTGTCACTTAATTATGGCTACGTATGATTACATACAATATTGGGGTGGTTTTATATTATAATGGACTTGTATTTAGTGTAATTTCGGTAGAATAGCAACTTTTAAGAGCCATTATTTTATATATGTAACATTTCATTTCGTTTGAAATTTTTACGCACGTCACATTACTAAATATAAGATTATTTAACGCTACAACAATCTTTTAAATTCATTCTTAGTACGTCTGAGAATAAATAATTGAATAATAATTAATTTGATTATGTCAATATTGATATTTAAATCGTTTTTAGCTGTACAGTTTCAAAATTGTTATTCTTTGCAACCAAGTCCGGCTGACCAGTTACATATACCACCGACCGGATCAAAGGACAATTTGTCAGGACAGGTGTACTCAGCTCCAATTACTTGACCGTTAACCATTCTGGCACAGGTAATAAATTTCTTGCAAGAGTATGGATGCGGGAAATTGCCTTGATCTAGGCATCGAATAGTGCCTTTACTAGTGAGGAAGAGTTTCCCGTTGAATGTAGATTTGCCAACAACAGGCTCCTCTTCGTCCTCGTAATAGTCATAATCGATAACGGGACGTTGCCTAGGCTTCGTAGATGTATTATCTATAGGTCTACCTTTCGTCGTTGGTCGCTGACGATTTCTCGACACTGCACTGAATTTCAAAGTGGTCGAATTTATCTGCGACGGACTCGTTCGCGGTGTCACGGTGGTGCTTATCTTGCGCCTTAAGGCATTCCTTAACGGCTGTCGACCTGATTGTGCAACCTTATTAGTCATTGAATCGAATGAAGGTACGAGACAACGAATTCGATGATGATGAATTCCCATGAGAGCACGTAGAAAAACAGAATAGAAGAAAAAAGAGCAACTGATGAACATATTGCTGCACACCGACAATATGAAGGTGCAAAAAGATCGATGCCATTAATCAGAGTTAGGTTGTAGCTTAAAGATGAATTAGATTAGTCACTAGTCAAGAATGAAGCAAAACAATAATAACAAAATAAAAAACTTAGAATAAGATATCTTTTACTACTTTTAAAAATATGTATATAAAGAACGAAAAGTTCTACGGAGATGGAATTAGTGACGTATGTAAAAATATGTTTAATCAAATAATGTTAATCAAAATTATTTCTTAGTTATGCATGAATGAAGAAAATGATGCTTTTTCGAAATTATATGAATATTAGAAAGGTGCAAAGATATTGAAGCCTTTTACTGATTCGAAAAAGTTAGCAGTAAGATACATTTTTTAAGATGTCCTGCGATTCAAGTGTTCGAATCGTCAACGTTGCTGTTGTATATATACAACGTCGGTATATTAGATATCTATTGCGTGTCTGAGTGTCGATTCAATGAAGTCGAAGTCTTTTTACTCCTTTGGCTTGTAGAAAATAATAAAGATATGATAATTATTTGACGACTAAAATGAAGAATGTCAAATACTTTTCATAGTTGTGGATAAAAGAAATAGTGAAATATTACGATGTAAAGTGAATATCGTTAGAAGAATAGTGTTATTCCACAATGTTCGAAAAAAAGAAGAAAGCTCATGTTTTTTGACTCTTAAGTTAGAAAGATTAAGAATTTGGAAGATGAGCTATCTGATAACTGTAGTGTACCGGTGCTAGACGAAGATTGCGAAGAAGGCGGATCCGCTAGTGTTACTGCGAGCTCTTGGGCTCGAGTATTCTGATCACTCATTTCCGACTTTTGGTCTTCATCTTTGACGGGCTGCTGAGGTATCACAGTGGTTTCTTCGCGACTGTCTGAAATAAATATTCCATGTTTTTATATTTCATATTTCTTTTAATATTTTCTATTAATTAGAAATCAAGATCTTGTTCTTCTCTCCATTTCATTAATATTAAAGATATTATCACCGTACCGATTTTTACTGTTGTTGGTGGCAAAGTGACTTCGCCGGGTCGCGTTTTTCGATACACTGCAACTGTACTTGGGAGCTTGTTCGACGTCGAAGGAACTGTTTGCGTATGTGGCTTTCTTTGTCTATTGATCGGTATATTTCCCGATGGCCGGATGCTTGTTCCTATATTCTTCGAAAAAGTGACCTGTTCATTTAAAAATTAACTTATGTACATAATGTAAGAAAAACGTGAACATTATAAGCCATAGAATAAAAATTCAATGATACTACGTTTATGCATATGTATATATACATAAAAATATTTGTATATGTATATATACAAATATATATGCATATACCGTATATTTATATGTATGGTAAGTCGCATATCATTGCATGGAATAAGCAATATGACGACCGAAGAGAGATAGACTGATTAGAATTTAATACAAGAATATAAGCGACGGAATAATGACGCATTATACCACGACCCGTACGCCACGTGTTAAGATACATTGATTAATTTTCTCATCGGCCAAGCATTAAGAAACTCATAGGACAAGAGAATAAGCGTAGCATCGACGTGTCAAACGTGCGACCCATCGTATGAGAAAAAAGAAGACATGTTAATTAATGTGAGGAAAAACCAGAAAGTAGATGAAGATGCGAGTACATGGGCGGCAATTCGTCCCCATTGCTTCTCCTGTTTTTTATTCTCCCCTTTGATACTGTCCTTTTCACTCTGTACTTGTTACTAGTTGCTTTTATAGAAGGATTGATCCATTCGATTTGGTTTAGTTAGGCGTAAGAAGATGCAGCAATCATAAGGATTTATTCCTCTATTTGAAAGAACAATTTGCACATAGTTCATAGGTCAAGTAACGTTATGTCAAGTTTATTTTAGTGTTATTTTAGCATTCCAGGCAACGCGTGCCCCCGTCGGCTAACGTAGAAACGACGATACAGTTTTGCAGAGAGAGAGCACCGAGTCAAGTTTTATTTTGTTTTGACTAGCAGAGTTGACCTAAGCTGGCACTGACCTCGTCCAGGGGTCTTTCAGTGTACTCCGCAACTGGTCGAATATCCTGACGAAAGTTTCTGTCGTTGGTAGTAATTCCTCCGTCGAGTTCATCCTCTTTCTTGATTTCTTCAATTTTGATTTTCGTTTTCTTCAATATGACTTTTATTCTTCTCGGCTTTTGACTCGTTTTTTCACGATCAAAATTGTCTTCGGAGACTGCTGTAGATTTTAATGTAGTCGATGAGCTGCTATTCGTTTTACGTTGCCTTCCTCGAAAAATCTTTACACGACGTTTAGGATAAGATCGATCTGTTTCTAATAAGATTTTCTCGGTTGTTTGAGGTATTCTTCTTCGACCGAATTCGTAATTACTCTTATTAACTCTTATTTTTTGTCGGCGACGACCAACATTTGCCGTAAATTTGTCATTATTAATTGTAGAAAGTGTGGATAATAGGGTCTGATCGATACCAGCTGGAATTTCGGTTACTTTAGTGGAAAGAGTAACTAACTTAACGTCTTGATAGCCTTTTTCAGAAACTATTTCTTTAAAATTACTATCATTAATGGAATTTTGTGGCGTTGAAATAAAATCGATAGAAGTGCTACTATCATCTTTTGTAAAGTATTTTTTCACACCCATACTTTCGTTTTTCAAGGTAATTGTAGTGGTTTGAGATTCATTTGATTCAGATACAATTTCTTTTGACTTTAATGTTAATTCTTGAGTAATCGCTTCAGATTCTTGTATTGTAATTTCAGATGTAATATATGCATTAATATTTTCCGAAATGGGATTGAAATGTTGTACAGCATTCGTCTCTAAGGTTGAAGAAATAGTTGGCTTAAAATATGAATTGTCTACATTTAAAGAGATCGTTGCAGAATTTTCATTAGAATTACTTTTGATATCATACTTTGTCATAGTCGTCATGAAATTAAAGGAGTTTGGCGTAGTATCGTCCATTATCTCTTTATCTTCTATGTTTTTGTCTTTTTCTGTCGAGGTTTCAATACCGTCATTCATGTAATTTTCCATTGTTGTTTTTATTGTGCTTTGAAAAGTCTCCTTTTCTTTTGTAGATATAACAGTATCCAATGTAGTATTTTCAATATCATCTTGTGTAGTATACATAATAGGTGGCATACTCGTATGTTCTATATTATCGATACTTGTATCTGTTATTACTTCTGGCATATGCAAAGACTTCGAATCTGTTGTTAAATTGATGTTATTCTCGGTAGAAAAATTATTTATGAAAGTATTATCGTCACTGATCTTAGATTCTTCAAAATCTGTTACTTCTTCTATATGGTCGGATAAATCGGTAGTTGTCCAATACGTTTTTGTTATGGTTGGATCTTGTAAGAAATTGTCAGACAAATTTTTCATTGTCACTGTAAATTTAGACACAGTGGTTGGCATGACTTCATCTACTGTTATTTTTGGAATATTTGGTTCTTCCGTTATTTTTTTATTTTTATTGGTATTAATATTAGAGCACTCCATAGAAAATTTGGAATTAACACACATATCCGTTGCATTGTTTACAGATATTTCAAAATTATCTTCGGTTAACTTAGTCGAATCTGAAAGTAACGAGATCGTTGTTCTGTCGTTTGTACTGTTTGTAAGACGTTCAGTCCATGATAGAGTCGTAGCATCATTATAAGTATTAGGTTCTTCGATCGATTCAGTAAATAAGATGGATTTTTTGATATCATATTGACTTTTCAAATTCTTTGTAGTAGATGATACTGAATCGTAATTTTGTTGATAATCATTGATCGTTGCCATAGAAACGCTTTCCTCAGCATTATATAGAATTTCATCTGTAGTAGAAAAGCTATATGGATCTGTTGTAAGTGGTACTGTCGTCGTACTATCTTCTCTTTCCAGTACGGATTCTGTTGGTGTAATATTAGTAGACGTTAAATATATCGGAACTGTTACTTTCATCAAAGATGATTCGGAGTCATTCTTTGTCACGTAAAAGCCACGCGTTGCTGCCTTTTCACTGGAAGTCCTTATAAGCGTTCCGCGCATTGTAGTTGGCTTCAAAGTCGTTATCGTAGAATCAGTATGGTCGATTCTGGTTTTTCTTTTCTTGTTTGTTAAAGATTCGTCATAAATAGCATTTGTGTCTATAAAATGATCTTCCAAAATTGTGTCGAATCCATCTGCCTTTTTTTCTGATGTCGTAATATTGATGTTATCTTTTAATCCTTGTAATATCCATGATTCGTAATTACGAGAATTTTGATTAGGATTATCAAGTACTGTTATATATTCGTTCTTTTTATATTCTCTATTTGTTTCAAAATTAGACTTATTCCTTTCTAATGATTCTTCCATATTTTTAAAATCGTTATCGCCATTTGTATCTATGGAATATAAATTTAGATACGTGGAAGATTGTGTGGTGGTATAAACGTCTGTCTGATAACCAATGAGCTCCTTCAAGGTTGGTAGTCTTTGCGTAGCCAAACTGTCGACCTGAAAATCAGAAGAAGGCAGCATGCTTAGTGACAATTTTCCAGAGTTTCTCTTCTTTCTCTCTCTGTCTCTCTCCGCAGTCTTTCTTTGCAGTCATCGTTCTATTTTGTTTTCGCTGCAGTGGCTTGGAGGAGAAGAGAAAGAAGATGAAGAAAGGTATGACATCTGGTATCTGTCCGTATGCCTTGGTTTTTTTACTTGCTGCATGAATTTTACGTAGATACATAGTAATGATTTGCCCTGAGTCGTTGATAGAGAGAATTCCTTTATTGTATGCAAAGGAATGTCTAGGAATGAATATTCTAGTAGTCAATAAATCGATTATGTTATTTTAGCAATGGCATTGTGAAATATTGATCACACCTCACTTCGCATTGGTTATATAGAATGATGTGAAAAAGAAGACTTTCGCATTTGCTTATCTTTATACAATACTTCTAATGTACGTTGGTACATTATGTTATAAATTTACTACATTTTCGGTAATATGTAAAGAATGATTGATTGTATATACATTATCGGTAGTGAGATGAGTAAATTTTTATTTTCTGGATTCTTTCGTATCGGTAATTAGATTACTAAATACCGACTCAATTTCGATCGTGGATGATCCATACGACTCCGTGGTGAATCGACCAGCACCGCGATAAGTGAATTCACTTTCGATTGGAAGAGTAGATGTCTCGATCTTATCACGAATTTCGTTTGCCGATTCTTCAACGTTAGCTTCTCTTGAGGGATCCACAATCTTTTCCTTGGAAACTGAGGAAGGCGTAGTTACAGGATACTGTATTCGATTAATCATACTCTGCGCAGGTATTCTTGTTGTTGAGGTCGACGAGGAATATTTTGTTTTAATGAGAATTTTCTGTCTTTCCGTGGTACCAGATTCTGCAACCGACGTAACCAATCTAGTAATAAGAGGTTTCAACGAAGATACGGTTGTATAATCCGCGTCTACAAAATTCTGTAACTCTTGATTCTCTACGGTTTGATACAGAGGAGTTGTAGTAATTTCCTTCGCAATTTCTTTACTGTGCTGTGTCGTTGATCGCAAAGATTGCTGTCGCCTGTGGAAAGCATCGGCTACATAGTCAAATTTCTTTGCTGGTATAAGAGTCTCGGTGAATGTAGTTTCCGTGGACGTAGTTGGTTGCTTGGAATAAAAACGTGTTCGTAAATTCTGGGTTGAGGATTCATAACTCGATCGAGTAGTCTCGGTCTCTTCGTTTGTCGTTCCTCTAAGTCTTTTTCCTTGATTTTTATAACCCATTCGAGGTTGTCGATACCCGGTGAATCTAAGATTAGCTTCGTTAGTTTTCGGAGTTTCTTCGGTTTCCTCGGGTGAAGAGTCCAAAGGATACCACCTTCTAAGCGCCAATATTTCGTCGATATTAGGCACTTTTTGGTACTTAGAAGGATTAAGATTTTTAAGAGAATTAGACGTTTTATGCGTGAATTGTAATCCTGCTTCACGATCATCAAAGGATTTGCGTTCTCTTTCTGTAGGATTAACATCGGTATATTCATCTTCTTGTTCTTTCTCGCTAAGTATTTTTTCGAACGTTTCGGTAGAAGGATAAGTTTCTTCGTCAGGATTCATTGATCGTACTACAGGCGTTGTATAGTATTTCAAAAATGTATCTTCAGTACTGTTTAAGTGTATAAAATCGTCAGATTTTCGTTCATTGTTTATGCGACCGTGAACGTCAAGAATGTCCTCGAAATTTTCTATAGTTTTTGTCGTTGCTAAAGGAATTGGACGACGACGAACGAATAAGCTTTTTCGACGCTTCGCCAGTACTTTAGAATTTGTCGCCTCTGTCGTGGATGAAGCATAACTCTGTATTTTCGAAAGAGTCTGATTGTGATTGTTTGTTGCTTTTGTAGACAATACTGGGCGTCTACGTATGAACTTTTTTCTTATATATCTTGATTCTGAAGTATTAGACTTATTGTAGATAGAAAAGATATCTGGTTGAGAATCGGATAAAGTTGATATTATAGGATTAGAGGTAGTTTCTAGAGATTTTTCAAGAATAGTCGTTAATGATTTTTCGTCGAATATATCAGTTTTTTCGTAATCTACGATACTCTCAGTCACAGTTGTCGATGGTTCTAGTGTTCTTTCAGTAGTAATAAAGTAATCATTATCGTTAGAATATGTCTGTTTAGTCATCGGTGTTGTCGAGGTTTCAGAGATGACTTCATCAAAAGTGATTTTTTCATCTGTATTATTTTCAAAATCATAATCATTTTCATCGATTAAAGTCGAATCAACATTCCATACGGT
Organism: Liostenogaster flavolineata; assembly: GCA_025433975.1. Classification (NCBI taxonomy): domain Eukaryota; kingdom Metazoa; phylum Arthropoda; class Insecta; order Hymenoptera; family Vespidae; genus Liostenogaster; species Liostenogaster flavolineata. Next base: position 1,272,617 of record JAITYT010000702.1, on the reverse strand, counting down.
GGAATATTCAGTTGTTAAGTCAGTATATTTTTCCGAATCATTATTCAAAAAATAAGTAGAGCTTTCATTATCATTGCTGCTTATATTTAGCATTATAGGTTTTAAACTCACATTGTAATCAACTAAATCTTCTCCGTCGTCTTGATTAGGAGTTTCGGACGAAGGTAGCGACGGTTTATCATTGATCGGCCGAATACGTTTGATTACTTTTCTTCTCGAAAGAGTTTTCCCTTTAGGATTCTTCTCCTCTGGAAGAATCATTGAAGTAGTAATGTTGCTAGGTGCAAGTAATCTTTTCCTGAAAAGTACTTTTCTTCTTCTTTGCCCAATTAAATATTTTTCAGTTGGATTTAATACATCTATATTATTTGCATCAAGAGTTGTTTTAACGAGATCAGCGTCGATATCAACAGCGCTAACTGTGGGATTTGTGATTACGAAAGGTTTCTCAGGATTTTCGCTAGCTTCATACAGTATTGTGTTATCCGTTGAAATTTCAATTCCACTTACTGTTGTATCTGGAATTTCCGTAGATTCAAAGCCATTCTTTTCGCTAACAGAAATTGTTGAGTTTTCGTCGGTTTCCGTTGTAACTCGAAGTAATGATTCTTTAAGGTCGTTAGTAATTGAATTTTGTTCATTCGCTTTGATAAAATCAGTAGTCTTTGAAGAATTTATTTTTGTATTTTGTTCATTTACTTCGGTAAATTTTAAAGCTGTCTCTGTTACGTAAGCATAAGGAGAAGTTTCTTGGCTTTTCTTATATCCTACCGATATTTTATCATTCTTTGTATCCGTTTCTGTAGACACTATATCGTTTATATTTTTAGTGAATTTAGTTCTGCCATACAGTCCTACATCAACGGTAGCAGGTCGTTGGAAAACTTTAATATTAGTAATATTCTCATATGTTTCTTTATCAATGCTATTTCCATTCGTAGATTTAAAATTCTTAGTTCTTTTTGGAGTGATTCTTATGATGGGACTATCTTCAAAATGGCTGATGGTTGAATTTTCGTTATTCGTTTGCTTGGAGGGTCTTCGATACTTTCTTCTCAAATTACCAACTACAATTTTGCTGGTAGTAGAAGATTCAGTTGCGTGATTTTGTTTTCTTGAAATCGTATTGCCAAAGTTTCTTTCAATCGGCAAATTAGTAGTCGGGGGCGTGTATCTATTAGATCCCCTACGTGTCGTACTTAATCGTGATTTAATAACGTCTCTCCACCTATTTGAGGTTTCTTCGTCTGCCGTGCGTGGACTCTCAATTTGTTCTCTAGTAATGGTTTGTTCAATGGTGGAAACACTACTGTTGGATAACTCCGATCTTGATTTTAATCGACCTCGTCCTACCGCAAATGAGTTCGATCGTGTGAAGTTTCGTGTCGTTATACTCACCTTTGGCTGATCGAGAGATGGTGCTAATGGCGTTGTAACATCGGAAAGTGCGACCGTCGGCTTTCTTCGAGTAAATCCAAAAGGTCGTGGTTGAGATACAGTCGCGACTACGTTCGTAGTTGATACCGGTTGATTCAGTTTTGCTGGTGCTGTTGTTAAAAGAATTTCCGTTGCCGAATCCTCCACTAATTTAACTGAAGTATCCGTGGTGGTATCAATAATAGAATCGACGATGGATGTGTTTTTGATGGAGTCCGCTTGATTGTTTACGTCTACAATTTGTGTAGTACTCGTCGAAGAAGTAGTCGAGGATGAGAACGTTGATAATGTTGTTGAGCTCACTGTAGAAGTTATTTTGTTAGGATTTTCGGTGATCTCGTCATCTTTATCAGCATTTACTTTTGTCGTTGACGATTCATTGTTTGATTCAAAGACGGGCAAATTATCAGTTTCTTTGTTATAGCTTTCCGTAGGTTTTAACGTAGTACTTCTAAATCGTTGGATGTTGATGTACCTGCAAGGTATTTTGAAATATAGAAAGTTTGGCATTCTGAAAACAAGTTATGATATTGTTTGGTTTTAAGAATGCTGTGAAAAAACCTAGATTTCGTTGTTGGTGTAATGTTCTCAATTCCAGACTGTTGGGTAGATGCGCTTAACTTCTCCCTTGATTCTTCCAATTCTAATGAGTCTTCTGCGCTCTCTTCGTTTCCAGATCTCCTATAAAGATTTTTCGTTATCAAAGGAACACACGCATGGAGAAATGAAATAATAAGTACAATGAAATATGTATATTAATATAATAATTCTGTTTTCCTGAGTTTTGTACCACAAATTAAATTTGTTGATTTCTTACTTAAACGAAACAGGTCTTCTTCGACGCGTAGGCCGCTTACTGTTATTGTCCTCATTATTTTCACTAACAACGTTTTCATCTCTAAATAATTAATAATATATTAAACAAAATTTTATATAATTATCTGATTATTATACTTACCTCGATGTTGTCGTAGAAAGTCGATTACGTCGTATGCTTACATAGTTAGGTGTTATTCTGTGCGTAGAAGAACTTATTTCTGACAAATTACTAACTGCTTGTTCTTCCGAGGAAGTATCTTTATTATCGTTATAAATGTCTTCATTATCATCATCTTCTTCTTCAGCTTCTGGAGCATCTGTTGTTATTCTGATTCAAATATATATTAAATAATACAAAATACACATAAGTAATATAGCAATTAACTTATCAGGTTTTAGGTTTTAAATAGCTCTTATTGTATTGAATAACATTTACTTAAGAGATTTATTTCATTCTACATATTTCAAGAGTTATGACGAATTTTTCTTTAAAGAAACTTTTTTTACTTTTTCCTACGTATCACAGCTTTGATATTTTAAATAAAATGCATCAGCTTACTTTGGTCTCTCGATGGTGACATATTGAGGTTTCTGCGTGCGTCTTAGATTCTTCACCTCTGGCACTTCATCCAAACCTTCAAACTGTGTTCGACCAGGTCCATTTTGATAATTAGTTGTTGAGAAAGATGTGGAACGATCGGAATTACTTATTTTACTTGCTTGACGATTTAAAACACGCTCGTATAAACTGCGGCTAATTGTAGCAGGTGTGATTGGGTCATTATTTGATGTAGTATCCGATGATTTTCCTTGAATTTGCAGCTGTTTTTCAAGTTGTTCGATGCCACCTATTCACAGTATTAATATTATCAACATGTCTTAATTTTAAAATATTCGAATTATACTTTTAAATAACACTAAAAAGTGTCACACACCCGCTTTTCTGATAAGATTAATAAGTTCCTTAATAACTTTGGGGTCCTCTTCATCTTCTTCGTCGATAATTTTATCGAAGTCATTGTTCAGAGGTCTGCTTGTCGTCGTTGTTGTACTCGTTGTTGTCGAAGTTGGTTTACTTCTATTTATCGTCTTATATTGTAAAGGTTTCGACGTTGATGTTATTTTGGGTTTTGCTCGAACTTCTTCTTCTTCTTGTTCTTCTTCTTCCTCGTCCAATTCATAATCGTCTTCGTAATATTCGTACTCTTCCTTCGATTCGGATGTGGTTGTCGTTGTACGTTGTGTCGTACTGTGTAAATAAGTCGTGCGGCTGGTAGCTGCAGTAATCGGTGCTCTCGTGGTGGAGGCTGCTGTTTTAGTTGTTTTCGATTTAGGACAAACGACATTACGAGGATAATCGCAAGAATCTGCCGCCTTATTGAACACCAGACCTACATAGGGCAAGATTTGATATTACGGAGTACGAGATGTATTTTAGAAGCGGATTCAACACGTTTATGCCAAATGTAAAAGAAATCAGAAGAATTTACCAGAGGGACAGGTAAACTGATGGGCCACTACACCAAGACCTCCGGGCCCACTATCTAGGCACCAGAAATATTTTTTGCAATCACGTGGATGCGAAAAGAATCCTTCGTCTTCGCACTTGAAATCTGTTCAAAATACGAATCTCTTTATTATAATTACAACGAACTACACCGAAAGACCGACAGTTCGAGGCATCTAACTTTCACGGTTACTTCAGACGCTTTTAATGATCAACTACGTACCACCCCCTGGATCTGGCGTGGTCGGTGGCTCGGGAGTTGTCAGCTTGTTACTCAATGACTCCTCCGACGAAGAATTTGCTTCTTCCTTTTCTCGTTGAGATGATTTTCGACGTTTTCCAGATGACTGTCGACTTCGTGTCTTATTTCTCTTTCGCGGCCTTGTAGCTTCTGTTTCCTCAGACGCTTTTACCGTATTCCCATTCTCGACAACGTCTTCTTGAGAAGACGAGAACGACGAGGAAGCATCGTAGGATCGTCGTTCGACTATTTGGTCCTCCTCGCTCTCCTCCGCAATAAACTTAGGACGTGAAATCGTACGATATCTCGGTCTTGAGGAGCTAATACGTTTCCTCGGTGGTGGTGCAACAGTCGTACTTCTTCTGCTGCTCGAACCAAGCTTTCGACTGACGGCGTTGTTTTGGTTGCCGTGATTTCGATTTTTCTTACGACCGCTCGTTATCTTCGTCTTTTGTACTGAGTTTTCTCTGTTTAAAACGAAGAGATTTCTTTAATCGAACAACGCGATAGACTTTAAATAATATTTTAATCGAATGTGATTCGTGCAATGCGTAGGAAGAGACAAATGGTTGGTGGAATGAATTTGCTCACGTTTCCCCGGTAAGAAGGGCTTCCTTCGCAGCCTCAATGAGCGGATAAGGACGGTTATGACATTTTCCGCGAAAATCGTCATTGTCGATGGACCAAAACATTATACCACCAAGATTTTTCTCATTGACGTAACGTGCTTTCAATTTCACAATGGCCTCGTCGTCGTATCCAACCCATTGATCATCTTTGAAGGCGTACGGTCCCATGGCGGTTGGATTTGGTTGCACCACTTCCCAATCGTCTGACTCTGCTATGCCTTCGCATATCTATAAAGGAAATTTTTTATTTCTCTATATTGATCGTAATTGCATTTTGCAACGAGGCGCAGTGAAAATCTAGCTGGTGATGATGAGAGAAGAATAAAAATATTATAAACATAACGTCATAAAATGCAGCATAATTGACCTCGTAATAAGCTAAATATCCTTCTTGTCGCGTGGTATCGCCTTTGGAACCAGGTCCGTCCGCAGGTGACCCTAGATCAGTCGCGTCCTCGTTCAAGAGTGTGAACGAACGACCGTACGTCGGTATTCCAAGTACAATTTTTTCTGGAGAAGCACCACTTTGTACAAGATGATTAATGGTATAGTCCTTGAAAAGAAAGTTCCAATGAAAATTAAAAGTATACGAGTAAGTTCTACAAATAAAAACAATTAATCGCGGTACAAGATAACATTTTTTCTTACTTTAGCTCGGTAATTTATAGAATTTTCTACGAATAATTAATGCTAATCTCTTACGATGGTGAGCTTCGAGTTGAAATTGTACTCGTTGTCCTCTTCCAGAGAGTACAATGGTGCATGATGATTCACGGCCGTATCGAATACCGAATGATAATCGTAAGAAAGCAAATTTATGAAATCCAGGTACTCGTTCAATCTCGGCACGTCGTAACCTTTATCTAGGTATTCGATTCCAGCAGGCACGGCCATTGAAAGCAGTAGCCTCGTTCTTCCAGTCTTCGTTGTTTCTCGTTCGAACTCCTCTCTTAATTCCTTCGAAAAAAATTATAACCGATTATTCGTTAAATTTGCCTTCAATTTGTAACGCACGAAACAACGTGCAATTCGCGCATCAAAGCGACAAAGATCGATCGGACGCACGATTAGATTTTACCTGGACCAAGCTGGCGTAATTATCCTTGTCGCGTGGCTTTCCACCGTCTCTGGAAGCTGGATATTCCCAATCGAGATCGAGACCGTCAAAGTGATTTTGCCTAAGGAACTTTATAGAATTCTTAACGAATTCCTTTCTCCTGGCTGGATCCGCAACCATCGGTGAAAATCTGCTGGAACCCTCGTTCCAGCCGCCGATTGCCAGCATAGTCTTCAAATCCTTGTTGTACGTCTTCAGTCCGGTAAATTTGGCATATCCACCTGCGCGTATGCATTCAAGTCTTTCTTCTTATCCGTTTTACTTTCATTTGTAACGCACGGTGAAGTTCGCGCTCAGTCGGCCATGATTCCACCTACCTTTCTCGATGTCCTGATACTTATCGAAGGGCTTCAACGCGTTGTCCTTGGTGAAACCACCGAACGCGTAGATTAAGTGCGTACAGAGATACGGATTGATATTCTGCGGTGAGAATTTCGCTGTGCCCGGACGATATACCGACCAGTTCGTGTAGTAGCAAACGATCTTTCGTTCGGTTGTTCCTAAAACGGAAGTTCATGTAAACTAGGTGCTTTTTGTTGTAAGACGCGGAACGTTTCTTTTTTATTTACTTTTTTTTTTTAAGACGTTCGTCTTATCGACGTTATAACATACGCCGCACCTATTTACGTGGCCGTCCGCACTCATACACGCGTTCGTACGTCCCTACGTATTTTTACGTGACGCAAGGGGAACGCGTAAATGGTCGAGAGAAAACATGCCGAAGAGAAATTGAAGTACGATTGAACTTTCGTTTGTTGGAGAAGAAACCTCCTGTTGTTTCGCGTGTTCATCGTTTCTATACCATCGGCATTCGTTGAAATCACTCGCGCGACAATTTCTTCTTTTGTCCGTCCATCGAATTCGCGACATTTATCATTCGAAGAAAGTTGTGAGCGTGTAGTAACGAGCGCGATTAAATTTTCCAAACCTTTTGGCTCGAAACTTTCGCGATTTCAGTCAACATTTCACTGACAAGTTTCAATCGTTTTAAATTGTAACATTTTATTGGTCTTCCTGGTCGAGAAAATACACGTTTTAGATGCGATCGAAGTCTAATTCGCTCTGGAGAGTATACTAGCATAGTTTTAATGGTCGCTATGATCATCGGAAAGTGAAATTGCATGCTTTTTTCTGAATCGAGTATTCAGATCGAATCGTTAACTTTGGGTTTCATTTCGGTGCGTTCGTAAAAAATAAAAAATTCAAGTTTTTCAATTTTCGTAATTTTTTAACTTTACACCAATAAGTAAGTGTGCGGTACAAATAATTTCGCAAATAATCAGTGTCTACCTTACACCGTATTTTAATCTATATAGAACGATTACACGTCCTTTTCGGTGCAGTTACACACGATAATTGGTAAAGATGTTTTTTAAGTTAGTTAACCCTTTGCACTCCTATGTCGAGTGTAACTCGACATTCATTCGATTCGCGATTCTCCTACTTCGAGACACGCTCGGCG
>JAITYT010000702.1:1228281-1265292 GCA_025433975.1 Liostenogaster flavolineata | reverse complement strand
CGAATAATATTTAAAAAATTATATATAAAAAAACGAGAATTCTAATGTATTATCAAACTACATTAAGAACGATTAGAGAATAATTAAAAGTTACTGGAAGGAAAAATGGAAAAAAATTGGGAGTGCAAAGGGGTTAACAGCTCTGCTTGGCATAACATGCAAGCGGATTCTTAAAAATTTGGTTTAGAATTTAGCGATGTCATGGCTCTAGCAGAGAACAAAATTGTTCTCTCATCGATCGACACCTGTTAAGATCGGAAAAAGCATGAAACGGCAGTACGAACTTGCAAGTCGGTCACTCGTCTACTCTTCATCGATACTTTCGATTTGTCGTTAAAGCGTTAAGTTAAGCTGCTTTCACCGACTATCGATTTCTAACGAGAGCTTCGAATACGGCGTAATGATAATACCATCATTCCAGAGAGCCTCGTCGAGAATTACATCTCCAACGGCGGAAATTACGTCTAAACGCGACGTATGAAACAGGTGCGGCGTCATGCCAGGCAACCAGAGCCGACAGGCGATCTCAGGTACGTATAAGCGCTGGGGTGGAGAAGGGCGAGGCGAAACGAGCAGAGGATTGATACGTAATTCGTAAGTCGGGTAAAAGGAACAGTGAACGCCTCTCTCGGCGTTAAAGATCGCCTCGATAGGAGACAAACCGTCCGTAGCGGCGAAGTTCTCTCTCGCCTTGCCGCACGCACGCACGTTTTAACGTATGGTGTTTTATGCGCTGCGTTTAGAGCTCGATGCGGCGAGGAAAAGAGAGAGGCTCGTCGTTACTGGCATCGGCAGCATTACCATTATCCAGTCGCGTTCCTTGAATATTTTCACCCATTCGCGAGATCGAGGCGAATCGAGGATCTACAAGATCGAGGTGTAACGTCGAATCAAAGCTGTATCATGTCACGCTACTTCTTCTCGCCTTTCGCTTTAAGATCGTGGTTGAACTTCGAAGGATTGCTTTGCAAGATCGTCGATTTATTCTCGTCGTGCGAACGCCTTCACGTTCGCAGTTGCAGCTTGTTCCGCTTTTCGTCTCTTTGAGGTTTTTCGACCGTTTAACCTATTCGATCGTTATGAGTTTTGCCAATAAATCGCTACAATTTTGTTCGTTCTGTCAAGAAACGGCTTGTAAAGTAAATTTCGTAAGAGATTCGACGTAGATGCACGAGACAAGCTGTAAGTAATATTTCACGGCATGTGTATAATTTAACGAGAATAATGCTTGTGCTTGCGATACTTATTGTTATTCTACGTTTATAATTGGAGCAAAATAATCCCACGATAATTCCTACTTGTCGTGGAAGGCGACTAATAGGGAAACCCAACTTAGAGACGGTTGTCAAAGTTACATGGCATTTCAGAATTAATTTTGAAATCATACTCGACGAGTCGAAAATCTCAACATGTCCATAAAAGCAAGAAATTTGAATTTGTCTCGATTTTTCGTCATTCTTTAAGATAAGGCGTCATTCTCTGTGCGAAAAGTGTTGCCAATGAAAATACTTTTTTATCTTTGTTTTTTTTCTAACATATTAAAATATGATTGCAGTAATGGTGTTCCCGAGTATTACAATACATGAGAAAATATGCAACCGCGTAAAGCAACGTGGGAACTGACGTAAAAGATGGATTGAACATTCGACGATGCTAACTTACCATTTTGAATGGTTCCCAGAAAGATACTCAAGCAGAGAAAAAACGCTGCTGCTCGCACCTCCTGTAAACGAAAGACCAACGATAAATTAATAAATCGTGTTATAATACTCATCGTTTTTACTCGTCGTTATACATATCAAAAAGTGGATCGAAAAGAGGCACGATCGATGAATTTCTTTGTTAATATATTATAGTCATTTAGATTCAATTTGTATTTTGTGATAGCGTGCATGATTTGGACCATGACATTGGACTACACAAAATGATCTCTGTTCGTGCGTACACTACTTTATTCTTAATTTTATTCTAGGAATCGAACGACGATACCGCTGTTATTAATTTGTCCACAGCTTTCTACAAAATACGATTCTTCTCAAAGTTATGGCACATAGTCACGACAAATCGTAACCATATAATTTCATCATCGAACAAAATGTTCATTCTTTTTCTTTCGAAAAATCATAGATAGTTCTCGCGGGCTTAACGATGTTCTTTTCTACAAATTTAAGCAATTCCTTCGACTCACACGAAATTGTTTCATCCGATAAGTATAAAATGACTTAAGAGGTAGTTCATCGTTTCTAACGTTCTCATTACGTTATTTCTAAATTCGCATTTGGCTGGAGAAATATTAACCAAACGATCGTGAATTTCAGTCATCGCGTAGCTCGGAAGATTAATTAATTTCTAAAAGTTTCGTCGTATAACTTAAATATTATATATTATATATAATATATATAATAAATTGACCGTCACTCATTTTCTTCGAAGTAGTTCATTTTTCGATCGATCATCATGATTTACCCTTGTTAATTGTGTTAAAATTAACAAATCGACCGATTTCGACCGATTAAAATGCCCGTTGGTTAAAAAAAAAGAAATACAACACAGGGATCTCGTCTGATCGGCAGAAGAATGATTTTCCGTGACTTTCAGCCTCTTGGATCAGACTTGCATCTTTTTTTCCACGATGGAGTCAATCTTATCGAGGCGACGAAAGGACCATTCATTCGTTTTTTGCAACGATAATCGCCGATGAATTTTAGGATGAGTCGTCTTGGCGCGTTATCGGAGAGTTACCGCGGCTCAGCCACTCCTCGTTACGTAATGAGCGCGCGCGTAAAGAGAAAGCAAGAAAGAAAGAACCGCCGTCGTTCCACGTCGACTTTCTCGTGCGTTTCGGGCGGCGCGCTCGTTACGTTAACGTTACGTTACGTGATGTACCTTACGACGCCATTCTCACCGTGATAAGGTGACTGGCAGTGGCTCGTGCTAGACACCTAACAGCCTGACACCGGATAATCGTTGCGATGCCTAATGGAATTATTCGTAGATTCGATCACCGTGATAACGATCAACGAGATGACGTTGAGCCTTCGATATATCGGATAACAACCCGCAATGACGACGAAGATAAGGGTAACGATGATGATGGTAGCTCGTCCTTGTCGCATCGTTGTGTAAAGAAGTAGGCGGTGACGAGTGAAAGATTAAGTCAACGAAGCTGCTTCTCGAGGTTACTTTAGATGAATGAAAAAGATGGCGATGACGCTAAGGATTGACTCAACGAGTCAATCGACGAGCATCGTCATTTTTTAAGCTTGTACTCGATGAAAGAAAAAAAAATGGCGATGGTCACTTTAAAGGTTAAATAAATGAAATATTTCGGTATCTGTTATGAGTACTACGAATAATTTGACATCTAGTCGAATATCACTGCGTTTGAAGATATCGACATTTTTTTATGTTAAGTTCGATAAATCCAATTAGGATTATTACGACTAATTTTATACCCAGTTGAATACCACTGAGTTAGAGAAAGATCAACGACTTGATTTTTCTTCGACCACGATACGATTATGATAATTAGGTGACAGCTGATACAACGGGTCGGAGACGAATATGTCGCGTTTAACTCGCGCGGGTTATGTAGAAGTCAAGACGAAAAACTTCGGGTCCTTCTAAATGTCAAATAACTTTCTATGAAGTCGGGATACTTGGAAAGCGAATATCGTCTTGTCTGTTCGGCTTGGGCCTCGTCGTAACGACCGCTCTCACTATCAAGAAAATCGTCGATTAATTCCTTTAAGTTCGTTGTTCCTTTGCAAAACGATGAGGAAGATAATTATTCTTTCGCGCTTTTACTTTTCCACGGAATGCATTTAACAAGCGAGCAAGTGACATTTTAACTTCCGATGCATAAATATCGAGATATGACTTCATCCTTTAATTTAATCCTGCGATCAAAATGGAGTTAACCTCGATCGTTTTATCCATAACACGTGCGCCTATTACAAGGCACGTAAAAACTTTGGAAGATCTAACATATAGATATCGCAGTTCTAAAAACCTCTGAAAACATTGTTCTGTTCCAACGGCGCACATGCAAAACGATTCAAGTGGTACTATGTTGCATCACGATCGTTTTTATTTTGGAGATTATTCGACTTCGAGATTAAGATTTCAATATCAACGAGTTTCCGCGTAATAAAACACAACAGAATTTGTATCCTGTTTAAAGTTTCTTTGAACGCATAAATGTAAAATCATTATTTGAAATTCCGACTGGTGGTAAGTCGGTAACGCGACTTGTTTCGACGGAATGCAGGCGAATTAAGTGCATTCTGCTAGATAAATTCCGCAAGGATACGATCCAAAGAATCTTCGAAATGTTCGAATTCCTCGCAATCCGCGAATTCGAAATCTTCGAAAGGTTATCGAACGCGGGTTAACTCTCGATATGGCAGATTTTATTGTTGAAGGCTCAAACGCTATGGTTTTTTGTGAACGATCAAACTCTGACGACATAAATGAAAGTCGTTGGTTTGTAATCCTAATTGTTAATAATCACCGACTGACAATTGCATCGAGTGAAAATTGAGCCTCTATAATTGTCACTGCCATCGAAGTTGATCAAACCGAATGAAGTGCCCGAAGGCATTAATAGTGACGAAAGCATTAACGATTAGCATATCTTGTAAAAGTATGAAGATCCTGTAGTAAAATAACTTCGTTTCCTATCGGAATCGTCAATCAAGGTCCCTGACACAGTTTTGACTGTCCACGATGAACTTCGATACTTGGACAGCAATAATCGTGCTTCATCGATCATTGAAATTAGAATTATCTTAGACTGTACTTTTTCGTATCTTCTGTTAGATCGTCATAGTTCGTACCAGCAGCAGGTATACCAAAAAGAACGAATTTATTTGATAATACTCAAAATTCCAGTAATTTCGATTTCATCAATGTAAAAACACTGGTGAAAGTAAAGACGTTGACCAGGTATTCGAATTTAGCTTCGTCGAAATTCATCGACGTACTTTCCACCTTTTTCTTTTGCGGACTGTGTTTTTGCCTTCTTATCATCGGAAAACGAAAGGATAAAACGCGAGGATGATACCGCGCCATCGCATTCAAGATCCTTACGAACGCAATACTCGGAAGGCATTCTATTGGCCTTTCGAGCTGGTCCATGACTTTTAGAACCAGATTTTGCGAATGAAGGTCGCATTTTTAATGATCGTCGTTTCTGGAAATTCGTCGATAAAATTCATGAGATCGTTCAAGGTGTTTCACCGAAGCAATAAACGACCAAACGGTGAATGTGTCGTTATACCTAACTCGTTCGACCATTCGATCGATAACGAGAATTATTTCGGTAGGACCTTGGAAATGGGAGGACGAAGAGATCCGTTAAAATGTTTGTCCCTTGGAATTGCTCGAATATTCTCAAGGTGTTATCGAACTGTTTGAAAATATGAATTATTATATTCGTTCAAGAACACCTATAAATATGAATTTCGACGTATTATCTTTCAACATTTTCTTTTTACGATGAGATCGAAATCTCTTGCGCGTATAAACATTTTCCTCAAATTCGTAAGTTAGCGTTACATTCTCGATTGAAGTCGAGCTTGTCCACCGGACTGAAAACCTGATCGAGATTAAACGAGTGGAATCGTGCTGATCTGTCGCCACGAGGAAAGAACTACTCCATACATCGCCGGTCGCTTACTTTTACTTTCCGTGGAATTTGCCTTTGGGGCCAGACTCTCGCTCTACCAAGAATTAATCGTCGCGTCCGTGTCGCCGATTAGATCCTCTTTCCTTTGTTTTTATGCGTGAGGCGATCGAAGGTACGATAGAAATGGTCGCTCGTCGAAGAACTCGAGGAATTTCGACGCGGTCAACGTGCGCGGAATTCGAACCTCACCGTCGAAAAGTGCATAGGAATAATAAAGCATCGTCGACGACGGTAAAGGTCAAAGAAATGGCAATCCACGAGGATCGCGTCGCCGAAAGGTCAACAGCTAACCGACCTCGAGCGACCGAGGCTGTCTCGTGGCCCTTTCACGTGTCTCGTTTTGCATCCCCGCAAATATGACGATTCGCACTAAAACAGGGAGGGAACAGGACGACGCGCCTTCCTTCTCCTTCCATGCGTGCATTCCATTCAAAGCGCGCTCTCTTATCCCACGAAGGTCGGATCCTCATCAAGAATAACTTCGAAGGTCGCATTTGGTAACGTTAGCGGTGTCTATCGACGCTTCTTCTTCTCCTTCTTTTTCTTCTTTCGAGAGGAATCGAAAACCGGAATACCTTCGCTTTCTTGCTCGAGAATGCAGAAAATTCAAGCGCGTAAACAACGACCACCGTGAGTGATTTTTGCAGACACAGTAGGCGATATGGAGAAATGATGGCAACGTATATAATACGTTCCTGATATTGGAATCGAGATTTTTCATGATTCGTTTGTCTTCGTTCTTGTCGGTACGTAACATTTATCGTATTAAGATCTCACGGCTTTCGTTGAAAATTCGACGTCAAGTTCGCTGTTAGTTCGAATTTATTTTAGATAGTACAAGATAGTTTCGTCGGTAACTCATTGCTTGTTTAAATCGATTTTCGAAAAGAGGAATGACAAATAATTTCTCTTTTATTGATTTCGAAAGCAATGTTTATAAATCAGAGTCATGAAGCTTCATACATTTTATGTTCTTTGAGTATGATTAACATGAAGATACTTTTGGCTTTTAGTTAATTTATATTATATTCCAAGTCGATAGATATTAGGGTACCGCAATTTTTTCGTCTTAACACTTCTTGGCCCGGATTTTTCTTCCTGCCGATACCAACTATCTTCTCAACTTTGTGTTTTTTCATATCCATTGAAAGCCTTCCTGGAGGGTCTATCTTTGGTGTACTAGATCCAAATAATTCCAAAAACACGTAAAAATACGTGACCAAATCACTATCGCTGGTGGCGGAAACACGTATTTTTACGTGGGAGGACTATAACGCGTTAAAACCATTTTCTAAGGATAATTTTGATCTTGATGAAAATTGATATATATTCTGTAAAATATGCTTGTATTTTGTTTTAAAATATAACAATTAAAGGAGTAAGCAAACAAATACTCTGCAATAGATATCAATTATTCGGCTAGTGACCTGTGAGGTCGACGCCAAAAATTGAATAGATCTATCATTCAATAGATATATCTCTGATATTGAGACTCATAAACACGTGTTTATGTTTTATCCTTTGAGTATAAACAGTTACATTATGTTTGTTTATTTCTATGATGTCATTTCGTGATAGAAATCCGATTTTAAGCAGAGGTAGAATGAAAGTCGTAAGTAGAAGAATGGTCATAACGGAGGAAAGTTCGACATTCCCATTGGCAACGTATCCAACGATCGTCTGGTATCGAATTCTAATTGCAACTATCGTCGTATCGTTAAATGAAAGTGTACTCTGCCAAATATGCTTCCTCGAGCTATAAAATCATTAGTCTCAAGGATCTACCTGCCTACGTGCTCTCTTCCACCGATTAACAAATACACAAACAGTTTGGAGAATGGATATGGAGTTTGGAGTTGGAGAATGAGATATTGAAACATCAGTAAGATATGATAAATTATTCATTAGCTGATTATTCAAATATCACTTTCTTATTTCGGTGGACGTTTACGTAAAACATATTATTTCCAACTTCCCTATTTACATCATCTATATTTTTGTAACATAAATATTGGTTCTCGATGCTCGAAAACAAGCGTAAATGATCGAAAGTACGATTCATATATCGTTATTTTTCTATATTATTTGTTAATGATTATATTATCAAAACTATGATTATTTTCAGTAAATTACTGTGATTATCGAATAGATTTCTCTATTTCAAAACAACACGTATTTAGAACGTAGATTCGTAATGTCTTTTAAAATTTTCATTTTTCTTGTAACGTAGAATCATTATAGTCCACAAAGTGTTTCGGGTTTGATAGACCAATAAACTAGCGTTACTGGAGTAACAGAATCTCTGAACACTCGAGCGTTTCCCTTCGAAGAGAACGATATCAAAATTTATATATGTATTTAAGTTACACCCACGGTGAAGTGCGATGCAAACTCGGGCGAAGTAAAGGAGAGAAGGATCGTTCTTGCGACCTCGCTGGGTTTTGCAATCGAATTGCTACACGCGCTTGCTCCTTCTTTGCGTTGCGCGCTTATCATTAGAGACGTGCAACGACTCAAAAGAGGAGTGCAACCCTGTCCGGCTGGTAAGAGAAAGAAATTTCGAGTCACTGGGTGCCAGCTTGAATAACCGGTAAATATATTTCCCCTAACGCACGGTAGGGACTGTATTTTGTTAAGAAAATTTGCAGACCAATATCCATACGCGCGCTCAGAAACGGATAGATCTAAGTATCGAACCTCCCAGATGCCATTCGAAAGTTCATTATTCGGTTAACATCGAAAAAAACTGACGATTCACTTTCTATGAAACTCACGTCGCTTGGTCTTTCGTGTTATTGGCAAACACTTCGAAAATTGTTGATTCGCTTGCGCTCAGTGTCCTATATACTGGATTAGATGGTACAAGAATTAAATCCGTGCGATGAATAATTTTCTAAGCAAACATCGTCCGAACGAATCGTATTTAGGCGTACAAGAAAGCGATTTTGGGATTCACAGTGAGATTTGATTTTACGTGAACTTACGTTGGAAGTATTTTACATCTGTATGGTAAGGAAAATAGGTCATTATCGTTGATCGTGCACACGTAGAGCTGGTAATCTTTAGGTATAAGAACGATTATATTTTTTTGGTTGAATTATTGGCTTCCTTACCCAATCCATAATTGTTTGAAGAAGGACGCCTGTCAGGTATGCTTTCTTTCTTTCTTTTGGTTGGAATCTTTCAGACGAGGCACATCGTGCACAGAATATACTTGCTTGCACGAGCTAGGGATAACACGAAGCACGATTGTGATACGGCTCTCTGGCACACGCGACCTTATTCTTGGATGACGACACCGAAGGACACCTTAGCGTCCGTAAAACCTGACTACCGTTCTCCAGGGCGAGAAGAACACAACTGAGAGATTTCCTCGCGATCACCGCGGAGGTAGATGAGCGTGGAGATAGTCTTACTTTCATGGGTCGTCTCTACGTCCACCAACTTAGACGTGAACCGCACCAACCGGAACAGGGTTTCCCCGTTTCCATTCTATTGCCATGAGCCCTTGGGAACTGTAAATGTAAGTGAAAGGAAGACATTTCTTCTCCGTTCCATTCCTCGAACACTGTTATTGTTTTTGCTTTTGTTATAATTACAGCCTTCTTCGCCGTCGTTTATACACGTATTTTTTCGTTGCGATATTAAAAATCCAAAGAAATTTGGACTTGATGCGTTGCATGTTCTTTGAATTTCATGCATCACGTGAAGATAGTAAGTTAAAAATTACCTACTTAAAAAATATTGTGTAATTTCTTCTATCGCGTGATAAAATATTTAACACAAAATCTATAAACATGTTATATATTATACCTATTCCTACCATGTGCTGTCAAAATGATCGGTGATTGAAAAAGTTATCGATTTTATGATTCAACGCAGATAATGGTTAATTTATTACTGAATGTGTATAAAACGAAGTTTCGTAAAATTTCGTCCAAAGTTATTTTTATATAATATCAATTATAAACTTAAAAAATCAAAACTTCATTTTTCCAATATAAAATATTTCTAAAATGTTTTTCCTTAACATTATGCACATCTAAAATTATTTAAGAAAAACACGTTCCTTTCGTATCCTGTGAATGGTTCCACTAGCTTTAGAACAACGAACTCTTGAAGTGGAATTGAACATTCTCTTCTCTCATCCTTTCCCAAATCGGGAAATTCATTTATTATATACTTGCTATTGACATCGCACGCCGATCAAAATTTTATACCAAATTTGTCCCGTTTGTTCGGCATATACTACTTCAATTTACACCTAGTCTTCGTCGAAAACAACTGTTAATCAACAATAATATATTGTTGAGTACTCTCTATTGTTATTATTTGTTATTACTACTTTTAGTTGTCATTCGACTTTGAGATAGTCGTTAGTTTGTACTAATCGTATATATTTAAAAAAGAAAAGAAAGTATTTCATGGACAGGTCAAATTGACCGCCCGCAGTAGGTAGGGCAGACTATAAACTTTTCTTAGAAAAAAGAAAAAAAAACAAAGAGGTGAATACTGAAGAATATATTGTATGCATATTTTAGGGAAAGTCATAAAGTTTGAAAGCGGTCAATTTACCCGCTGGTGGTAGGTTTAACGTTAAAGCGTAAATATTTAGGATGTTATTTCACTTATACGAATTTTTAATTTTCCTAGACAAATATTTGCTTATTGAAATGCAGTTTGCTTCCACTACTAATTTTAAGCAAGTATACATATTTTTTATTCGTGGAATGTTAATTTATATATGAAATATCGTTAAATTATTTTAATTTTAAACGTAGTTAAAGCGCAATTTTAAAAATGTTCGGTTCTTTTTGTATATTTGTTAATACAAAATATTTATTTTATCTATGAAACTCAAGATACATTCAATTATCAAACCTCTTTTAATCATTTTCAACGAGATAGAAAGTAGGAATTCTTATTCACCATTGTTAGAAACTTTACCCTAGTTTATTTTAAAAGAAAGTAAAAGGAAAAGTTGGATGGAAACGTGACACGAAGGTCAATATCATCGAGAGTTCACATTGACTTATGAGCGACTTGAACAATTGCCAATAGAGAAAGGAACTCGATTTGACGTATCGTTAATGTACATAATAAATGTATGACATATTTTCTTACAATTAGTAGAAATAAATGGAATGCATCTTAATATAATATATACATATACATACACATATATACAGTTTCGATAGTATACATAAATTTTTATATTAAATTATCTCTCAGACATTTCCTAATCTTGACAATAATATTTATTCGGTTGACAATCCAACATCTTCGAGATCTATAGTAGATCTTTTACTCCTGTTTGTAACATTTTCTGTATCTAAGAATTATGGAAAAATATGTTATTTGTGAAAAATATTTATAAATTACGTAAACTTTATAATAATATTAACGTACCTTCCTGAAAATGTTTAGCGGTCCGTTTTCTAATTTCGTCGATACCTTCTTCCGTTTGAGCCCATTCTAATACTAATCTTCGTCCATACAAGTGAGTACTTTGACACAAAGCATTAAATGCTTTCTGAAAAGTACAAGAATTTAATTTAACAATAATTTCAATAATTTCAAATGTTATTATGTATTACCTTTGCTTCAGATTTTGTATAATATTCTACAAAAGCGAATCCTCTATGTTTTTCAACGCCCATCAATTTTTTTGGTAATCGTACTGCTTTCAATTCACCAAAAGCCCTATAAAATCACGCAGTGAAAATTATAAAAAGTACAAAAATACTTTCGTATCATTATATATAAATATATAAATGAAAATATAAAACATACTTAAATAATTCCGTTATTTCACTGAGAGTAGCTTGGAATGGTACATTTCTAACTAATATTTTAGTTCCAGTTTGCGCTGTTACTTTAGATGTCTTTTTCGTAGTTTTAATTTCAGACCTACAAGATTTTTTCATCAATTAAAAATGATAGGCTTATTATTGAGATAAAATAAAGAAAAAAACATACGTTAGTATTCTTTCAGATCGTTTTAATTCTAGTGTTTTCCCATCAAGTACTGTCATCTGCATTGTTTTTAAAGCGCGATCCGCATCACATTTTCTTTTATATCTAACAAATCCGTAACCCATGGATAATTTACTACTAGGATTTTTTGGATCCTTTTTTGTAGCTATGGTAACATAATGAATTGCTCCGCATTTAGAGAAGTACTGAAAAAATAGAACGATTTATATAAAGTATTTCTAGAGTTATATGTAATGAATATAGTTATATACCTCTTTTAATGCGTTTTCTGAGGTTGTAAAATTTATATTTTTCACAAAAATGGTTGTATCTGGTTCAGGTTCTTCATCCTCTTTGTCGCTACCAGATTCGTTTCGTTGACTATTATCATTTGTAGTCTTTTTATTTTGTATTTCAACTGTTTGTTTAGTATCATTTTCAACCTCTTTTGATTTTTTTAATTGAAATTCATCCGAAGATTGAACGAAGCTATTATTAGGTGCCCATTCCAAATACAATGGCATGTGCTTGAATTTTGTGTATGCTAATTTTAAAAAAGCTTTACGTGCTTCCGATTGCTCCAAGAATTCTACCAACACTGAAATATATTTTAAACTCATTACTTGTTAAATCAAAATTACTTGGGTTCAATCATACTGCTATATTGCTATTTCTGTTTTAAGTGTTTGCGCTTATCTATTTTCCGTTCTTCTTAGTGAGTATATAATACATATTGAATTATAGATAACTGTTCGAGTGCAAGAAAATAAAACACAGGTATATTCATGCTTGACAATGGGAATTCTACAGGACTATATGTACTTTTTACTTTAACATTTGTAGTAGGCAAATTTAGTTATTAACTTAGTGCAAATCTGTAAGTACACTCGTGATTGACACCAAACGTGTTTAGAATGTCATATAAAATAAAATATTGCATCAATAAAATCGTTTTGTACTATTAATAAATAACCCTTAACATACCTGTTATTCCGGAGGGAGGCATTACAACTCTTCCAAGTTCTCCATACTGAGCAAACATATTACGAATGTCCTTTATCAATGTCCCATTTGGTAAGTTTTTCACAAGAATAATAGTTTTTGATCTTTTACTTGGAGGCTATAATCATTTAAAAAAACGTTAAATAATCAAAATTAAAAAGTATATAAAAATATACACATTATAGTATATTGTCAAAAATATTGATATTAATATACATGATATTGACCTGATTAAATGCATCCAGACAGACACCATTTTCTTCTAGAAATTTTTTTGTATCTTGTACTAACTGTGTTTCACCCAATGCTAGTTTTACAGCAGCACTCATACCTTTTGATCCATCGCCAAGTACCTTTGTAATTGACATATAATTAATATCTTGTACATATAAATAATAGAAAAATTTACTTCATAATTTTAAATTCGATTGTGAACGATATGCAAATGTATTACATACATTTTCTTTTGTGGTATTATAAGTGGTAGCCATTGTTTCTGCAACTGCATTTTGTCCAAGAAATAGAGTATTCCAATTATGAGATGAATTTGCTGTAGTTTTATTTTGTAGCTCTTTCTTTTGCTTAAATGTTAGATTAGCTATGAAATTAAAGAAACGAGGTTTTAAAAATTCTAACATGAGTTATGCAAATTTAATATATATTATGTTGTAGAACTACCTTGATCATACTGCTCTGTAAGGGAAAATTTTGCTTTAGCAGGAAGCAAATGTAACATTCTGCCATTTAATATAGAACCATCCAGTTCTGAATAAGCTTTTACAGCATGTTCTGGCATCATAAATGTAACTGTGGCAAAACCTTTTTGTTTTCTAGTTGATCGATCTATTGGTAAATTTACTTCAGATAAAGGGCCTAAATGAAAGATTACAATATATAAGATGCATCTTTTATATAAAATAAAACAGATAAGGCAGACTTATTTACCATATTTTTCAAACAATTGTTTAATATCATCTTCCGTAGTCGTATAAGCAAGATTTCTCACAAACATTTTTCCAGATTCTGCAATGCTTTCTTCACCTTTTAAAGCTTCCTCCTGTTTCTTCCATTTAATATTTATATCGTTTGTCTCTGTTTCTACAGTTTCTTTTGTATTTTCTTTTTCCTCGTATTTTGTTACAAATAACTGCTTTCCACCTAAGCAGAATAAATGATGTTATTAATTAGTTTATTTATAATAATATTTCTATTTATATATTTTAATTTTGTTTGTGTAAATTTATTCATCTTACCTAAGAAACTTTTATTCTTCACTAATGCTTTCTTCATATGTTGTTCCGTTTTAAATCCGATATACGCTATGCCCTTAATTTTAGGAGGAATACGTATTGATTTGGCTTTTAATGGATGGAAAAATTGCTTAATATGCTTTTTCTTATAGTTATAGCCTAAACCTCTTACTTTTACAGTAAATAACTTCAAGGGTCCATGTTTTAATACATTTTTGTTAATAGACTCTTCGTCTTTTATATCTATTTTTTTCTTTTTTAATGCTTCCATATACTACATAAGAAATATTTATTATTATACTTAAAAAGATAGATATAATCAAAGTAGAGGATGATCAACTAAATTATTATTAAATATTGTGTACGATACCTGTAAATCTGATATAACTTTATCTGCAGTTTTTTCTGTCATAGCTTCTTCTGTTCCTTCAATATCGCTTTGACAATTAAAATTTACCTCGTTGGAATTTTCTATATTATTATTATCGTTATTATTCTCATTGTTATTAATAGATATGGCATTATCATCATTCAGAATTTGATTTAAGTTTTTGTTTGTACGGCTTTCAAAAAATTCTATGAATAATGGATCATCCTTGTGCTATATTTGAATACATTCATTGATCAAATTACGATTAAGTAATTATTTGTGTAATAATAAAAAATGATAAAAATTTTTATATACTTTTTTCAAAGCTTCTTTAACCTCCTGTGATTCAGTTTTTTCATTTGTCTTTTTCTTCTTTTTCTCATTCTTCTTGTCATCGTGCGATTCATTATAATCACTAGATTCTTGTTTTTTCTTATCAGATATTTCGTTCTGAGAACTATCGGATGCATATTTACTCCACGATTTGGGTTTTGATGGATCACCTACAACATATTAACATTGATACCTTATTGATACAAAATAACATGCGATAAAAAACATTAACAAAGATAATAAGAAGCAGGTATACTTTAAGTATTATAACATGATATCTAAAGGATGTGTTACCTAAACTAGCACATTGTTCCACAAATATTTTAAATGTATCAATACAGGTTTTATCAAAATATTCTTTTGCTGCTAGTGCCTCTTTTTCTGTTTTAAATCCAATAAAACAAAAGCGTCGAAACTTTCCTTCCTTTGTATATTTTAACTGCACATCAGTTACTAAACCTTTTTGACTGAAAAGTTCTTTTAATTTAGTCTCTGTAACCTATCAATACAAATTCGATAAATATCAAGAAACAAAGAGAAAATATTCGATAATTGTAAAAAAAAACTAATTACAGATTTGGGTAAATTTTTTACTATCAATCGGGACATTTTGTAAAAATTTTAAACTCTATATTAAACTCTAAATATTTCGCATAAACGCAGCCACTGTACGTTTATATTATACTTTTGTACGTACGTACAAATGCTCTTCGAAACCATGTGATTTTCTAAAAGGTTATGTATTTAAATAGTAGATTTACAAGGTGCCAATATGAAAAATTAATGCGGGGAAGTGCAGTTTTTAGTTTCCTCAACTTCTGTTCTCCTCCGCTACGTCGGAGTGGAGCGCGTGTATGACGCTCGTTTGTGACAAGTGCCATTGTCAATTCTTCTCTTTCACTTATCAGCTATGATATGTGCATGTAGAGATTAAAAAGTGCTTCCTAACCACCAAGTCATATGTATACGATTATTTACTATTTTTGTCCCCGGCGTTTTCCTGTCGACATTAGAATGAAAGAAGTGGACATATAAGGATATCAACAAGCTCTCCGTATGTTGGTAATCTGTATGATCATTATGTCGACACCGACATGTGTTCATTATGCTTCACGGCCCCCTCAGCTTCTGTTTTCCTCTACTGCGGCACTCGTATAATTTTGTTTTGATTAAAAAAAGGTTGTAAAGCCATTCAAAAACCCATTGACCGCAAAATATAGAATACGTTTGCCCTAAGCCTAGACGTATAAAAATACAGAAATTTCCAAGTTTAGTAATTTTACGTGGCGTAACTCTAACATGGTGTGATGTATACAAAGAAGTACAATACATTTAAACCCGCTCCAGTGATAATACCAGAAATTGTCCTTAGAATATAATAATATAACTAACCTATAATTATATGTGAAGGCCGGCCGCTTTACGACACCCACGTAGCTGGTGATGATGCGTCACTGTGTAGAGCTCAAAGCCTTAACCTATCGAGACCCACCATGTAGGTATTATACATAATAATTATAATATATGATTAATCATATAGTTATATGATTATTTCTTATCTCGAAAGAATGTTTTTCAGTATAAAAAGAGAAAGGGGAACAAAATATCAGACAAGGCGCTAGAGACACCTTGAATAAGGAAGATAATTTTTATAAGATGAAAATCCTATTCTTGAAACATTCAATTTTAAATGTTAATATCTTTGCAAATATATAACATTTTTGATTAATACTTCATTTTTAAAGTCATTGGACATTTAGGAACCAGTACATGTTGATTAACCTTTTGAAGTATCAGCTAGTCTGGACAAATTTAACTTTTTGGAGTTATTTTTTCCTAAGTGATTTAAGGTAGATATTTGGATATTTAAAAAGCACAGAATATGTTGAAGCTGATGTATAGTGTTTAATAGTACTTAAACTACATAAAAACCGAAAGTTTTAACTTTTGTAATTTTCCAATGTATGATATTTTTCAAAACAATCACCGATATGAAGCCCCGGCTGCGAGTACAAGTATCACAATATATGCGTGTTTCTCGTCTTTTCCCTGAAGTTTTCCAGTCGGAACATACTGCACAGTCTTCTTTGGTTCTTAAACGAAGTAAATGAATTTGATTATTTAACCTATTGTCAATGGAAGATGTTGATGGTTGTGTTCCGTGCTGGAAAATTCCTACCAACTCATTAATTAAGCATTTCACAAAATCTAAGTGTTTTGGTGGTTTTCCATTGTTTTCTCTTGTTATTTTGTACATTATGTACGAATTGATCACGCACGTCTCCATACTTCAAAAGAATATTTTCCACCACCATTTTAGCGACTTTCGCAGAAAACAGTACGATGCTGCATATTGGTCGGTGTGATCCACTGCTCTTATTTTCTTTGTATAATGTACGGTTACAACTGACTTCAATATATTTGCTGTACCATTACTGCGTATTCTCGCTGTAACGTAACCTCGCTTCCATGCGAAGACTAATGTATTGTTCTTCTTATATGCCACTGTAGATTTTTTTAAAAATCTAGGCTTCTGAATTTGAGATAGCGAATGTTTCCGGTTTGGCATTATTATACCAGTTAAATTCTATTCACTTCAGGAACTTCAGTTCCATTCAAAAGTTCATCCGCAAGGGGGATACTTGTAAAAAATCTGTCTGCATACGGGTGGTAGCCCTCTGCATTTGGAATGTTGTTCAGAAGTTTTTTTTATCAACGTCAGTAGAATTCGAGAACTAACCGGAAGTTCTGGTTTCTCTAAAGTCTCGGTCGTTAAACTTCCATAATGTAGCAAAATCTAATATACGTATCTGGTTTCCACATCCGCTAATACATAAATTCTTATACCCCATCTATGTCTCATGAAACTGATTTCCCTTTTAACACGTGGTTTGCGGGAGATGCCTAAATACGTCTTCTGCATACTGCTGGTAAAGAGCGGGAGACGCATAAAACGCGTTGTACAGTAAAAATTAGGCGCCAGCTGTTGTGTGAGACATATAGTAGGTACATGGTACCCGGCGATTCGTGGAATTAGGGTCGGGTAACAGACTGTGATTATAAAACGTACACGTGAAATACAATAGGTAAGTCCACAGCGAAATTTATCCGTATGCAATATGTTAATATCAACAAAATTTTTTCGTATCTCTACAAATAAAAAAGTTACTCATTGTGGTAGAATTAAGTGGGTCAATGTATACATATTGATAGAGTACACAGATATAATAGATGTATTATTTTTCTTTGTCGAATTAAAATCTTTTAATGATCAAGTAAATACATTTCATAGAGTAGTTTATCTTTTTCTGTAAAAAATTTTGGTATAAAATTAATTTTTATAATCTCTGTGAAACCTTCTTCTAATTTTGGAGGTACATAATTTTTCCTAAAAAAAAAATACATTAAGCAACAAAATAATATCGAAAGTAGCTAATAAAAAAGAGATTTCAGTAAACTTACATGTAAGAATTTATAATCATATCTCCGATTTTTGCATGGTTAGGGTCAACTATTTCTCGAAACTGAAAGTATTTCTCGAATTAATTACTATTTTGTAATAATTTATTACATATGATTGTAATTAATTGTAACAAATTAATGGATTGTAAAAGTTAGGGATTTAATTTTATTCACCTTATTGTTATGTTTGGCATGTTCTATACTTGTTGACATAAGAAAACATCTTATTGGAATATCTCTTTTTTTCGCAGCTTCAATATATCTTTGTCGTGAGGTACATTCGGGATTAGTATTATCTATAACTACACTTTTTCCTGAGTTTAAGAACTGTTCCATACTACTAACACATTTTTGCCAGCTACCTAATGTGTCTCTGTTGACATACTCATATTCTGTTAAGTACGATTTGACGAAGTGTGATTTTCCAGAACCAGGGCTTCCAATCATTAATATAACCTGTTATATTAATGTGTATACCATTACACAATAATTACTTACGTAATAATTAACAGTATTAAAGTTACCTCTTGTTCATTTGAAGTAAGTTTAGCAGTGGATGGTTCACATATATTACCATCCTTTGGTAATTCTTTTGGCTTAAATACAGGAAAAATATATGGCGCTTTTCTCTCTGCAAGAAAAAACTCCTCTGGAGTGTGAAATCGTATACCTATATTTAATGCCAGAAATCTGTCAGCTGCAGAGAAATCTTTCTTTCTTCCGGGACACCAATTTGTCTGACGACCAGCTGCATCGCCAACAAAAAATGAATCTGTTTTATCAATATCCACTTCTTCATTTTTCTAGTATATAAAACAGAATTTTATTATTACAAAAGAATTGTTTATTTAATATAAGATAATTGAACTATTCTCTATCATACATTGTTCACTAATGCATCCCACATTCCAGGAACAGGCTTCCTATATATACCTTTTCCAGTGGCAATAAATACCTAAATAGAAATGAAAACAATATAATATATATATTTACTTTTAAATTTAAAATAATTCAATATTGTACCTGAATGGGAACATTAAGTGCTTGCATCACTTTTTCAATTTTATGCTTGAAATCACTTATATTTACTTTTCCTGTACCAAGGCCTCCTTGATTAGTGAAAACAACAATTTTATATCCATCATCGTATAACTGTTTTAATTTTTTTGGTACGCTAGGATACAATAATTGCCAATCATCAAAACTTTTTGGAAATATGAGGCCAGATTTAGTTTTTATTAATGTACCGTCCATATCAAATGCAGCTATCTTTAATTAATAATTATTCTACATATTAGTAAATTTAGCAAGAAATCAAATCATTAATCCTTTTACTATTTTGTCAACTTTATTTCTTAATTACCTTTCTTTGATTTTTTAAACCTGTCGTAGAATATATTAATAGTTTCCCATTATCAATACTTTCCCATTGATTAATTTTGGTAACTGCTGTTTCATTATCTTCAGGAGTTTGTACGGCATCAGTGCTAGTTGACATGCTACTTTTATCAATTATTTTTGCATTGTCAAAAGTCATTTTGTGCTGAATATTTTTATTTTCATTATCATTATCATTATCTTTAGTTTCAGTTTTGAGTACTTTGCGTGAAGTAGAATTTACATCTACAAGCTCATCATCTGAGTCATAAAATCGTTTTTTTGGTACTATATTGTTACAGTTTTGTTTAGGTGGTGGATTAAATTCAATTTTATACCGATATTTGCTATATAGAATTTCCAAACAGTCATTATGCTTGGCTACAAATTTAACATCTTTGCGAGTCTTAAAACCATTGAAACCACAAGCCCTGGATCCAATTTGTTGTACAGTTACAATTTGTTGAGCGTAGTCTGCATACAGTCGTACTAATACAAAAAATAAAATAATAACTTAATCAATGCAATGATTTAACACTCTCGAACCTTTGTAATTTCTAACTTATTAAATAAAAAATATTGAAACCTTGCGACCGTGAACATTTTGTATCAGTTATGTTTGTTTCTGGTGAACGTCCTACAAATATTTCAGTAGAATCGGGTAAATATACGTTTAAAAGGGAACTATCGTCACTGTATATGTAGCAACTGCTAATCTTATTACTCATATTCCAGCTAAATCTGAAACAGTGATTGGCATATAAATTGTGATTAAAGTCCTGCATTATTACATTACATTTTTATATTGTTCCACTGATATAGATAATTACGTCGTAACAAATAGTGGTTAGAAAAATTAAATAAACAATCGTATAATAGAAAAATGGAATTCATCGTGTATTCCATGAAAAATCTGATATTGATATTCGATCATATTCTAATGCATTACAGATTATTTGTAGTATCAAAATCATTTGACGATTGTTATCGCATAAAATATTTCAAACGTTAGAATATTCAGGTTGCACCATTTACAGTTTTCAGAGATATGTCATCTAGAGTAGATACTACACAAACAGTATCACTTATAATAATTTATAGGTTATGGTTTCAATTTTTTTTTTTGTCGTATAATGACACTATGGAGATCCGCCGCTCCGCGGCGCCCACGATTTCAATCTGTAAAAACCCGTAGTTACATAGCGGTCACAGCTCTACCCGGTGGTGTCTCGTCACTATGTGGCGCTCCAACTTCGCTCGTGAGTAGGTACTCCACCAATCCTTTGTGTGTGAGTCTGTGTTTCCCGTCGATTGTTACTATGTGCGTTTGTAGATCACGTTTATTTAAATATCGTGTTCGCGGGCTTCAGCGATTGACTGTCTCGCGCAGTTAGTAATTCGCGTGGCCGCGGATCACATAGTTTGAATCTATGCGTGACCAAATCCGACTTCAAGGAAAATACGATTTCTTCTTTATCTTTGTTCACTTTACCATGTATAACGTTTGTATTGCATTTTAATGATTAGATGGTGATAATATCTGTTAATTTGTTGGGACCTGCCGCCTTACGGCACCACAACGATAGTTAGTAATGGAGCACGCAAAACGACTCCCTTATCATCGCGCCTATCTCCCAGGTAGCGCGTCTGATGCTCCGCTGAGTCGGACGTCACATTACGTTGGGACGGGGGCGCCACATGTCTGTAAGTCGTCATAAATTTACCGGTTGCTATAAATTTCTTTGCAAATTTAAAATATACAAATAGAAAAATACATTCAAACCTGTTTTTGTGCGAGGGATAGGGACCGTGTAAAAGAAAGCGCACTAAAAAAATATTTCGAAACTTTATAAATAATTATAAAAAATATAGTTTGAAACACATTTCTAAACAAATTTTTTTTATACGTGAATAAGAAAATTGCATATAAAGATTGTACAAAAACCGACCGTATAAAAACAGGTTTAAGTGTACGTACAAATTTTTAGATGCAAATAAATACATTTATTTTTATACTTACTGTATGCGATATATTATGATTTAAATAGTAATGAATTTAACGAAGTAATTTTTAATAAGCGTGGATTATATAGCGATATTATAGCGATCATATAACGATAAAAAGTAGTTATTATAATTCATATTTTTTCATAGAAATAAGATCTGCTAATTTGATATTTATCTAAAGAATGTTATATTAACGTAATAGAGTTATAGTTAATATATGTATATAACTTTTAATTAATCCGTCGCAAATTGATTTGAAATGTTTCAATTATTGATTGTTATTTCAGTTATCGTACAAGTTATAATGATACGTAGTATTATAAAAATTGAAAATAAATGATCGGTATGCGTATTTCATGGAAATTGCGTTTATCGCAACGATTGAATGTCAAACAGTGCAAGGAATTATATTACAATGTGGCTAATTTTGTAATAAAGGGTATTGACATGCCTAATCTCAGTAGTTTTAACTTTTTATCTGAGTTCTTAAAATGTTTATTTAGTAGGGGTAGAAACAATGCAGATTCTGTAACTTTATCAATTAAGCCAAAATATTATAGAAGTTTAATATATAATAATAATTGAATAATAATAAACTGGCATAAAATATATTATAATATCTTTGTGTAATATATCGATATGTATTATAATTTTTTTACTTATATATATACACGTATATTACTTGAGAATATTTATTTTTGTTATTTATAGAACAAAATCTATGGTAGGTATTATCAAAGAACATAGATTTATACTAAAAAGTAATCGTCAGTTTTTAATATTTGTTAAGATAATTATAAAATATTTATTAAATAATTTAGAATAAAGTAGAAATACAGATGTACTAATTATTATAATACCAAAAAAATTAATATAAGAATACAACAAATATAAATACAAATAAAAGAATTGGATAAAAGCTGTACAGAAGATTTAATTTTTTTCTACGATCACCTTGTCTACTTTCTTTTGTTACAGTCATTGTTTGTAAATATAAATATAAAATAAATATAAATATAAAAATTGTAAAATATAACACAGTAAATGTATATCTTCAATTTTATCTTATTTTATTTTATTATACATTTAATTGATTATTGAATAAGAATAGTTAATTTTTGTATAAATGGTATACGCTTAGTAATCTAAAATTTAGCATAAAAAAATTTTGTTCGAGTTCTGCGAATTCCGCGTGAATAGTGCGTGCGAAATAAGTCGTTCACCTACGTACAAATTATGTCGAAATATCATTACCATTTGCGCTTTTATATTGCTGACGCATTAGGTGCTATGCAATTCCGATTTGCCACATTAAATTTTTCGATCGTTTTTATTTGAAGCCATGCAACTTGTGGATTATTTTCAAGAACGCTTTTCCGACGGGTGAATCGATTATTTTCAAAGTGATTTGCTGTGTTACACATGCACGAATGAAAGCGACCTGTTTGAAAAAGGTTTCTTGAAACATCGCAAACGTAAGTACTGTATATAATTATACTTTTTATAGAATTTCGTTATAAATTTTGAAATTGTAAAAGTCAATGTATTTTCTTTTAAATATTTAAAAACAGTTTTTAACTTTATTAAAATATTAAAAACAAATCTAAATTAAATTTTTTTTAATAATAGATTTTTTGTTATAGTTTGTCGATAAAAAATGACTGTAAATGGTGAACAAAAAATTTCATTTCTACAAGATGAAGGTATTCCAATGAATATGCAACGACAGTGCGATTCGCCTAAACGACTTGGTATTTTCATAAAAAACTAAGAATGTTTTCCATTTTTTTAATTAAATGATTACATACATTTAATTTAAATATAAAGAAAAATATAAATCATTAGATAATGAACCAAATATTTATTTCGTTTTATTTAATTTGTATCTAATTTTTATAAACTTATAGAATTAACTATTTTTATTTTATTTTTATTTTTATTTTTATTTTTATTTCCATTTTAACTAATTATTTTACATCATATAAAATTAATTATACGATGTAAAATATATTACAACTTTTGAAGTAAAGTTCGATATTTTTCTCGCTTTAATTTTTATGTTAGTTGTCATAGAAAAGCTACTTTGAGTTATGATATATTATGATAAAGTAATATAATACTAGTACTGTGTTCGTTTGTGAGGCTGAGGCAGTTGTCGGCAACCGACAAAATACAATACCTGTCGTACACGATAATTATAAATTATTAAATGATATTTTGTAATTTTCTATACAATAATTACGATAATATCGATTCGAGGTTTTTCCTTATAAAAAGATATTGAACAATTTGTGCGATTCTCAACGTATTAAGATTAAAATTATCCTTTTGACAAATATGTATTTATGTGAGAATTGATGTTATAAAATTTTGAAGATCTTTACCTACGTGATTTTTTTTTAGATGATGCAAAAAAGAAAATTAACAATAATAAATTCCTACATTCGTATAAACGTTATAAATTGCCAAAAATCACGCTATTTTGTGTTGTGCTGATGATATGTATCACTGTTCTTATGATATTCATGCCATTTTTTACAGGTATTTCATATTTCTTAATTTATATATTCCTGATAAATATAACATAATTTTTTAAATAAAATTTCTCATGTCTTAAATATTAAAATATGTGATATAAACATATTTATTATTTTACTCTATAAAGTATATCTAATAATTACATAACGATATAGATACACACATGTTTATTTTTTTTTATTTCTGTTAAGAGTTTAGTACATTTTTATAATTTTAATATCACCGAACAAATGACTGATTTAAAAGAATTTTCTACAGGTTTTACATATCCAGAAACACGAGATAATAGTGTTATCAAAAATAAATATAGTATTTTAAATTCATCTTTGAAGAAATATAGGGATAAAAATATTAGTAAAAGCTCTATTTTAGAGGCAAATGAATTTAATAGTGAGCAGAAATCGTGGCATGAATACGTTACACGTTCGATTCTTACGAGAATCAATTTACAAAGGTGTGTTGAATGAGATTTTCGATGAAAACTTAAGATTCTTATAAATCTTACAAAGCATAAGTTGAATTCTCTGTATATTTACAAATATATATATCGTGTATAAAATGAATATATTTTATTTATTATGTTATTTGCTACATATATATTATAAAAACTATACCGCAGCGATATATATATTCTGAATATATATGATTAAATACATAGTATAAATATATTTTTATTATAATAATAATGAATTTATTAAAACATTAAAATTTTATATGCCATTAAGCATATATTTACTAACTAAATAAATAATTTTTCTCATAAATTATTTAATCTTGGCATTGCTTACTGTATAAGGCGATCTAAACGAGAGATGTCAAATATAAAAAACGTTTGCAAAGAAAGTATGCAATATTGTACGGATGTTCTTGATTCATTGAATACCATGATGCGGATTCTGAATGAAAGTTTACCACAAATTGAAGAACTTTTGAGAAATTTAGAAAAAGAAGAAAAAAGAATAGAAAATACACAAGTGTATACAATTAGGGATGTGCTAAAATGTTTGAAATGTACAAATGGCACGGAAATGAATTTCAATTCTAAAAAGAATGATATTAGCGATAACATGCGCGTTGTTATCGCGTTATTGAACAGTGGTAAAAACGATAAAGAGATGGTAAAAATTAAAAATAATGTGTTAAATACGTCTCAGAAGAATGATCACAAGATCGATGTAACTGAATCGAGTCTTTCAGAGACGTCCACAACGACAATTAATTCAATTTATTCGATAAACGTAACAACAAGAACTAACTTAAATCAAATATTGACCACCAATTCTTCAAAAGTTAACAAATTCAATATGACAAATGTTAGCCCGAAAGAAGGTATTTCTCAATATTAATTTAAAAGTTTTTTCGATGTTTTAACATTAAAAAATGTATATAACGATATAATTTTAGATATAACTTACAAGATTCCGAATTGGACAGACATTTAAAAAATCTTAGTAACTTTTGAAAAACTATAAGACTTTGAAAACATAAACTTACAGTACAAAATCGTTCTCACTAATTTAAGAAGACGATAAAAATACCTTTTTGTTATTACAGATATAGAATTACGATCGAACGCATTTACTGATTCCGATACGAAAATTATTTCGAATACACAAATTACCTTACCTACTGCTGAGGTCTTTCAATCAAGTCAACAGATGGAATTGAAACCAGCTGTATCCTGGATGCAGCATCCAGTTTGTTTTTACAATCCTTCAGTTAACATTGATCAATCAGACGCGCAATCAATGCCTACGAACCAGTTCTTAATTCCTGGATCATATCCATCACCATCGTATTCTGTTTACCAACAATTACCACAACGTCAACCATTTTTACCTAATTTATTAGATACTAAGACTCCATCGCCAAATGTTGTGCAGATACAGGCACAAAATATTCAATTTCTACCAATGCGACCATCATCCAATAGTAGACAATGGTTTGATCCAGGACAGAAGATCAGTCCTACCGAAAGTTTTAAAATGCCATACTATTGTACATACATGCCTGCACCGACATTTCAGTTTCCAACAGTTCCTGGAGTACAACATCGAAGGACAATGGAAGGTAAAAAATTGCAAGAATTTAATAAATCAGAGTTTCGATATACTTAATTAAACTTAGGAAAAATAAGCTAATATATTTACGAGATTAACGTTATTATGTATTAGAAGACCTAAAACGAAGTAAAATTCAAGTTTTAATATTAAAGTAACAAAAATATTTATTACTTTATTTTTGGTAATGTAGAAAAAAGTTTTTTTTTACTTTTTTATATAATATATAATCAACTATTGTAATGTAATATTATTTTATAACAACAAATATTTTACAAGCGAATATAAGAATTTATGAGTATTTTAACGGAAAGTAATTGATAATCGCGTATGTTCAATAGCATTCTATTACTGTTTTGTATTGTGCAATATTTTATTATTGTTATTATGTCTGTGTATTATAAATAAAATTATTTTCATAAAAATATCTTTTGAAGCTAATCCATTATTATACAGAATATTTGAAAAATTGTGACGCGCGAAACTGAAGTCATAGGATAATTAATAATGTTAAATTTCGTATTCATTTTGATTTCAGGTTACCCAAAAAAAACTTCAAATACTTGCCCATTGTCTTCAATTCAGTGCGACAATGGTTATCAGTGCGTTTCCAAAATTAATTGGTGCGATGGTCATATCAATTGTAATGACAGCAGCGATGAGATGAGGTGTACCTGCAGAGATCGAATAAGTAAAGATCGACTATGCGATGGATACTTTGACTGTCCTGATGGGGAAGATGAATTAGAATGCTTCGGTATGTTAACAGTTTAATGAAAAATAATTGAAATGATCGTTAAAGATGGAAAAGTGTAATATTGTTATTTAATTACTATTAAAAATGTTAAGCGTTACTGAAAGTTTAACATAAAAATTATAATATGTTTGATTATTTATAATGTGATAATGTGGTATCACTTTTTGATAATACTTTATAAACTCTTGAGGCTGTCAAGAGGAATTTTTCAGTTGCGGTAATAAGTATGAACCGCGTTGGATGAATAAATGCATACCACTATTTCAACGATGCGATGGAATTAAGCAATGTCCTTTCGGAACAGACGAATTAGATTGTAATATACTAACGCCAACGTATATTAAAGAAAAAACTGTATGTTATATTATAATCATGTTTATAATTATATCTTTTTTTTAAATCATCGTTAATATTATTATTTGTAGAGAAGACATTTTTATCATAGTACAAATATGTTTTTAATTTTCTTAAATTTAATCAATCATGTTATTTGAAACTCTTTATTATTTAGTGTGAAAAAGATTCGCCTATTGTTGGTTTAATACGTTTACGCCGGTGCGTACCACCAGTGGCTTGCACTTAGATGTCCCATTAGGTGGCGTGTACCACTGGTGGCTCTCACTGATACCATTAGGCGGTGCATATCACCGGTGGCTAACACTTAAATGATTAATCAGGCAGTACATACTACTAACAATTTAGTTCATTTAGTAATTAGAAAAATTTTCCATATAGTTGAGTATTAAAATTATAGAAATTATTTACTTTAGTTCGGCGCCGTTCGATAAAGCAAAGTGCTCTTAGAGTAGCCGTCTATGGGAGAGAAACATGAATTGCAACACCGGCGAAAACGTGTTAATTAGAATATACTAAAACGAATTTAATTGATGTAACAAAGTAATTATTTGAATTTATGTATTCATAATAATTGAATGAAACGGATTGTTTCCATATATGTTATTAGCGAATACTAAATTCAAAAATATTTAGATGTATATATTTTCATCTTTAGATTTTTCCAATCGGTTATGCCAAAGGATACCTTTACAGGAACTTACAAGGTCGATGGTATCCAGTGTGTTCCAAAACGATATCTTGGGCGAAGGAAGTTTGCATTTCGGAAGTTGGGGCAGAAATAAGGTACATCCATATTCATAATTTAATTAAAGAAGAATGATTCGATTAATTTCAATATGCAATTCAATAGCTATCTCTTGATTAACAATCATCAAAAGACTTTTCAAAGAGCTTTTAAGATGACATATTTATACATAATATTTGTATTAGTTAATTCGGAATGCATAATGTTTATAAGCTTTATTATTTTTACATTTTTAATAAAAATTATATTAAAATTGTTTGCAATCATACAAATATGTATAATAAGAAATATAAGTAAGATTTTTCAAAATGTAATGCTTCTTTTATAACAGTTGATGTTTATGCTTATAATCAATCAAAAAATTAAATAAATCGTTTAATTCAAAATATAGTTTTTATTGATAATACAAATTCTGAAGATGCCATTTATACATTTTTACAGTAGAAAAAATCTACCACCTATTCAAAGTCACGTAATATCACCTGACAACGTATACGATGGTCCTTACTTAATGGAAGTAAATGGCGAGGTTCAGATCACTTATTCATGTGAAAATAAAACGGTATACGTTAAATGCCCACAAATAGATTGTGGTACTACGATTCTAACTGAAGAAGATATATATTCTGACTTTGATGACGAATATAAAAACACAATGTACGAAAGAGTTTCAATATCAGAGGACGAAAAGGTTTTAGAGCAGAAAGGAGTTCAAACAAATGAAAAAGATTTAAAGAAGACATCAACCTCTATGGAAAATAATGAACAAAATCCTATCGTTGGCTCCGATTTACGAGTGGTCGGTGGACGTCAGAGTAAACCGAAAGCATGGCCTTCTTTAGTGGCCATCTATAGGGACGGTTACTTTCATTGTGGCGGTGTCATTCTTAATGAATTTTGGATTCTTACGGCTGCTCATTGTATCGAGGAGTTAGTGACTATTAATTTAAAGCTACTCTATTTAACGAAATAATTTTTGAATTTCAAAAAGCAAGATTGCGCTGGACAGACTTTCTATATTTTTGACTATCTATTTTTTTGTATTTATTTCTACAGGTATATAAACTATTATTATGAAATACTAGCTGGAATGCTTCGACGATTTTCTTTTTCACCAACGACGCAAATTAGGAAAGCGAGATATATAATCAAGCATCCTGGCTATAATCGAAAAATTATGAAAAATGATATTGGGATGATAATGTTGGACAATCCACTTCAATTTAATCGATGGGTTCGTCCTGCTTGCCTTCCACACCGAAATACGGCTGGTGCTAAATGGAGATTAGGACCATCTGTTGATTCTACTTGTGTGACGATAGGATGGGGCGCGATAAAAGAGCATGGTTCTGATCGTAAGAATTTTACATTGCTATTTTTATATCTTACAGCAGCATAAATAGCTTAATTAAATAATCTGTACGAATTTAGCATTAGAAAGTAAATTAATATTCAACATATTAACTTATTCGTTTAATTTTCTTCTTTAAAACATTTTTTAATAGTGTTTTTCCATTGAATAACATTCTTTCTTTACAGCGAAGAAAAATTTGCACTATATTTTCATAGTATAATATATATGGACATCTTATATATATTTTTTATCAATTTTAGCCGATCACTTAAGGGAAGTAGAAGTACCAATTTTACCACATTGTACACATTTTGTTGATCAAAACGAAGCAGAGATATGCGCAGGATATCCACAAGGTGGTCGTGATGCTTGTCAAGGAGATAGTGGTGGACCTTTAATGTGCAGGTAAGTAAGGAGAAAAAAGATTTACTTAATTTACTTTCCACATCGTTAGATCGTTATAATTATGTTGATGTCTACGTTATTATTCATTAATGATGTTTACAAATTTACATTCAAAATTTAAATATTTCAAACATATTTAAATACTTAAATAATTTTTTTAAAATTACGGATAGAACATAGGTATATGTTAATTTATTCTTCATACCGTTTCATTCTTGTTCTTCATAGAAATCCATATTTACCATCCCAATATTACGTAGCTGGTATAGTCAGCCATGGAGAGGGTTGCGCACGACCAAACGAGCCTGGTGCTTATACAAAAGTCAGTCGCTTTGTCGAATGGATAAAACTAAACTCTGGTATGTTTATTAAATTTCTGCATTTTGAAAATTTCAAACAGATTTCGTGTAATTGTTTTTGAAATCTATTTATGTAAATATGTGTAATGTATTACACATCATTACGATATATTACAAATGTCTTATAATATTATGTAATTTTTAGAAGTGCATGGAGTATCGTTTTTCTCAAATATACCTCTAATCAAATGTCCTGGATTTAGTTGTGAGGGAGGATTGGGAAAATGTTTACCAGTTCAGAAACGATGCAATAAAATTGTCGATTGCTTGGAGGCTGAAGATGAACTGGATTGTCCCATAGAAAGAGAATACGAATTGTTCAGACAATCAAATACAAATGTAACATACGATTTGCCTGATGTAACTTACAGTCACGATAATTTCGTAGCAAGTAAAACAATGGATATTTCAACAGATTCTACAACAACAAAATCGGAAACAGGTAAAATGTTAATTACAATATATAATATAAAATATAAAATAATAAATATAGATTTTGTTCTTATGAAAATGATATTTTATTATAATAAATAAATATTTTCTAGAATATACTATGCGAACAAATATGGACGCTTTTGTATATTCATCGTCTGTACCATTCTCAATTGAATTTGGATCAAATATAAATGTCGAATTCTCAAGTACTGAAACTAATGAGAATATCGATACAACACCGTATTATTCCACGACTACCGAACCAGTTACTTTAATATTTACATGTGCACAGTAAATATACTATACGATAATACAATAATTATTTGTTTTTTATTCAACATATACTTTAATTTATTTTATTTACAGATTTCTTCAAAATATTCCATTTGCTAAACGATGTGACAAGGTCTTAGATTGCGAAGATGGTACCGATGAAGAAAATTGTACTTGTAAAGATTACTTATTGAAATTTCGAGCAGAAGCAATCTGTGATGGAAATATAGACTGTGCTGATAACTCAGATGAAGAGAATTGTGGTAAAATTTGTATGATATCGCCTTGTAATAAGTTTTACTATGGATCGATTGATTGAATACCGTTTTTATCAATTTGTTTCAGGTATATGCCCCATTACAAAATATTTTTGTAAAAAAAGCAAAATATGCATTCCTTTAGCAAACAGATGCAATGGAAATTTCGACTGTCCTTTGATGGAAGATGAAATTGATTGTTGTACGTTTTCTATTGTTTTTTTTTGTTATTATTTCTATTGTTATTTTCCATCAATTCATATTTATTCAAGTAAAATAGTAATTCGATTTACTTAAAGTGTTATATTTAAAGTATACGAATCTGTTCTACTCTTTTATTTTCTATGGATCCTATATTATTGTAAAATACGTTACACTTTATGTTTATGTATATATTTATAATATAACTTATCAATTGATAGTTACATTAAGCAATGGTGAATACGTGAATATGAATATCGATAGGCGACCTCATTTACATGTCGAGGGTATTCTTACTACGTACGTAAACGGAGAATGGCGTTCAACATGTCATACTCCAATAAAATTCGGAAATGCATCTTCTTTAACGCTTATTGGGAAGAACATGTGCGAATATTTTGGATTCATGTAAGTAAATTCATATAAAAATTATAAAATAATATGATAAAAAAAGATAATATTTTTATATTAGTTGAATTAGAACTTATCAAAAACTGAGCCATCATGTTTATATTCCTAAAACGATAACGTTCTATCAAAAAATTAAAGAAACTGTAAATAATATTAGTAGGATCATGCAAAATTATCCATCAATTCTATTTTTGCTCGAAATTATTTTCCTTGTTATTATTTTTATAGAGGTGCACTATCAGTTAAAGAAATTACAGTTAAAAATGCAACACTGAAAAGCATCGTTTGGAGCAAGAATAATACCGAAAGTTATACAAATTCGCCAACATGGACCAATTTAAGCGAAAACTCAGAAACGTGTCCAGGTATCTATGTTCGTTGTAGATCAATTCTAAACAGCAGCATGGACATGTATATCACCGATAATTCGAAAATTGAGAATTATATTTACTCGTGGCCATGGCTAGCAGCTATTTTTGTTGATGGATTTTATCATTGTTCAGCAATACTTTTGGAATTTGATTGGATTTTGTCCAGCTCAGCATGCACTGAAAACATCAGGTCAGAACGCACTGCATTTATAAGTAGACTCTCGTATAACGCGTTCCAGTAAAACGCGAATTCAAATACGAATGCGGCGACAAAATTGGCAACTAATACTCATATAGCGCGGTAAATGGTCTCGTATAACGCGTATTTCACAATATAATATAATAATATGATAAAAATTCATATAACGTATATTTCAAACTAAATCACATCTCATTAACAATATGCGATAATCTTTACAATTTAGAGAAATGTTTGAAGTTGCATAAATTGACTCGAAATGTATGTCCCGTATAACGCGATTTTCTACTACGCGGAACGTATCTCCCGCATTATACGAGAGTCTACTGTATTTTATAAAAGAAGTTTGACTATTTTGATTCCTTCTTTATCATCCCTAATCTTTCTTTAATTAATTATTCTTTTATTTACTTAAAGAAGGTCGTTAAAATTTATTGTATTAAGGATACCAGAAAATCTTTTCATTTTAAAGCCATTTTCTAAAGGTAAGTTTGATCTTGATGAAAATTGATATATACTGTAAAGAAATATTGCTAATTAATCTAGAATTTAAGATACATTTAATTATTGTAATTATATTATAATTGTGCTAATTAAAAAGTTACAAAAATAAATACTTTCCAATATCTCTAATATTTGACTAAATCTCAATATAAAAGATTTAAAAAATTTCTTATACGAGTATATTTTTATATGACTATTATGTTGATTCATCAATTAAACGCTGCGTATACTCATTTTCTTTCTTAATCAGTAGATGATAATATTCGGTGTATACAATTTTTATATAAAAGTTTTACAATGCCTTCTTTTAGATTGCTTGAGAACTATACTACAGTTTTACTTGGACAATCTCCTTCATACCTCTATACGAATGGACCTTTCGAACAAATATCGGTGGTTGATAAAATAATATCACTAAATTCGAATGCTTCTTTGTTGCATTTGAAAACTCCAATGAATATGACACATTACGTGCAACCTCTATTTCTTGAGAAAAGGTTTGAGCATTTTTGTTCTTTTTTTAAATATTTGCCTCAGTAATTTGTATGTTACAATAGCAGATTTTTAATATCATAATTTCATAATATTTAAAAAAAAATTAAAAAGTTATTAATGCCATGAACTGATTTTAATCTTAAAAGAAAGCAAAATATTAATTATTAATTGATCGAATGACATCTTTAATAATAAGGAAAATAAACTTTATCTTGTAGAACTTTTCCACCAAACAGTTCAGATCGTTGCGTAGCAGTCGGTACAGATAAGAATCATATAACAAAATCAATTTTTTTACAACCAATTTTGGAAAATTGTCCATTGTGTCATCGATGTTTTATAAATTCTACAAAAATAGAAGAATGTGAGGTAAATTTAATTGTTTTTTTTAAATAGTATAAAAGTTTAGATATAAATATTATAGAAATGTTGAGTTAATTAAAACTACATAACATTCGTTTAGGATAACATTATACCTTTGGATTGGAGCGGAACCATATTTTGTCTTGGTACAAGAGGATGGTATATAGCGGCCACATTCCATGAAAAAAATGGATCATGCAATTTTCAACAATTCTTAACTGGCATTGATTTCATAAATTCTCATCTTATACATGCAATGGGTATACTATTCGTTCTGTATTATTTATATTAATAACTTTTTTGTAAAGCATGTGTTACTTACGAAATCAAATAGTATTATAAAGAAAAAGGAGCCATTGCTTGAAGTTTATCCTTTAGTATATACATATAATATGTGCATTTTAATAAAAGTCTTAAAAATGAAATTTGTATCTGATTACAGAAGAGGATGTAGAACAATCATTGGAACCTGAATGTAATGGTATTCGATGTAGTATTGGAAGGTGTATTCCTTGGAATCAAGTATGCGATGGTGTACAAGACTGTAGAAATGGTGCAGATGAAGAACCAGAAAATTGTTACAAGGCAGAGGAACGATGCAGTAACTATAAAAATGATTGCAGTGAGTATTATTCTCGTCTTTGTATTTTATAATCTTATATAAACATATAAACTTAAAATTATGATAATATTGAATAAAACCGATTATAATGAAGCTAATGATTTCATTGTTATTGCAAGTTAGATTATTCTTTAATGTACGAATTCCTTTCTTTCTATTCATGTTTATTATATTTTAGTTTTTTATTTCTATTAGCAAAATAATTTGTATATATTTCTATAATATTTTTAAAACAAATATAAATATTTTTTTTAATCTTGCGACTAGAATGTAACAAATCAGAAATGCGATGTAATAATGGAGAATGCATTTCCAAAAATGCATTTTGTAACGGTACAATTGATTGTACTGATGGATCTGACGAACCTGCAAAATGTACTTGTGCTAATTATTTAAGATTGACTAACCCAAAAAGGCTGTGCGATGGTATACGGCATTGTTTAGACAAAACGGACGAATCACCAGAAATATGTTCGTGCAAACACGATAGTTTCAAATGCAACATGTAAGACGTGATTAATACTTTCATAGATGTATAAAATAATTTATGACTTTAATTTTTCGTAATATATAAAACAAAAGATGATAGTTTTTGTTATTATTTGTTAATTACATATTTGTTATTTGTATTTATACATAAATTGATATATCACAAACATTTCATATGCATATGTTTCATAGATACGTCGATAAGACATTTTAAGAATTTTTTGATGACCTCAAATAGTTGAAGTTATCGATTTTGCTTAATTTGT
The DNA here is from genome assembly GCA_025433975.1 of Liostenogaster flavolineata. Lineage (NCBI taxonomy): Eukaryota > Metazoa > Arthropoda > Insecta > Hymenoptera > Vespidae > Liostenogaster > Liostenogaster flavolineata. Next base: position 1,230,365 of record JAITYT010000702.1, on the reverse strand, counting down.
TGTATATAAAAAATCAAAGAAATGTAAATTCCTAAAAAGTCGTTCAAATATTTTGTGTACTATCAACATTAAAATATCTCAATCTAAAATATAGCGATTTAAAGCTATGCTGAAACAAAATTTAACTATATTCTTATGTTTCTATTCCTTCATCATGTTTTTTTTTACTATTTCCTTAACGTGTACTATATTTTATTAATAGGAATAATACCAATGAAATATGTATTCCTCAAGATTTTATCTGTGATGGAGATAATGATTGTCCGCAAGGCGAAGATGAATCTAAATGTCGAAAAATAAAAGAATCTCCCGATTATCGGCACGTATTTAATCCTTTCTTTTTCCAACCAAGCTTCACTTTAAAATATAAAAGTCCCATTTTATAAACTAAATTAATATATTATACGTAATAGAAAAATAAAAGATTTTTAGATACTTGAATAGACAATAAGATATTACATTGTGTTACAGTGTCGGCACTGGGGAAGTTATGAAACGATCCTATGGTATTTGGCATACCGAATGTTTTCCAACATCAATAACATCAAAAGAAAAAATATTAGACATTTGTCAAAATTTAGGATACACATTTGGTACTTCGATGAACGAATACGGAGGTAATGAACAACCAGTAGTACCACATTATGACTATTTCTACATTGTTAGATTAAATCATAAAACATGGATAAGGATGCGAGATGACAAACCTTTTATAACATTATTAAAATCTCCTGAAATCTGTAACCGATTATTTGTTGCTTGTATTTAAACTGAATGAAATCTATTTAACACGAAAAGATTGTAAAGTTAAATTTTTTCCCTTCTATACCGTTAAGATCTGTTTTATCGTCTCAACTGGCGTAGTATATCAGTATCGTTACATCTACTTAGATTGATGACTCATCACTAAAGCGTATAATAGTAATTTGGGCATAACGTCCTTACTGTGTTTTTTCCCTTTCTAAGCAGTGATACGCAATGGAATAGGAAAAGTATGATTGCAAGTGTACGGACATATCTTTGCTCGCTACTAATTTGTTAGATGAAATTGAACTGTATTGTTAATTTTATTCATTAGACATAATTAAATTTTAATTTATCTATAAATACTATTCTGAAACATTGTTCAAAGTTTCTTTAAAAAAAAATCAACCTAATATATTTTCTCGTTGTTGTATATATGGACGAATTTATATTAATTGTAACTAGTAAGAACGTTTAACATTTTTCTATATTTTAACTTCGATATAAAGTGGAATCAATTAATAAAAAAAGAGTCCAAAGTAGTTCAACTTCAAATTTTTGAAATATATTTATTTATTAATAATTACTTACAAGTGAATTCTTTGTAATATAAATTTGGAGAAACAAAACAACAATAGTACACAATTCTTCATTTTTTGCAATAAAAGAAACAATTGATTTTGTTTTAACCAGTTAATATCTTTATAGGATAAAGTTAACAGTGACTGAAATAGTTTTCTATTGAAACCACGTGATTTAGAAAACCAATCGATATGGAGGTATTTGAATTTGAACAGGAAGAGAGCATAAGTTGACAGTTGTATTTATCTTTGTCAGATATAAATGCAGTTATAGGACTATAGAAATGTAAGGTTGTATCTTAATAAGGAAAGTTGGTTAATAATTTGGTAGAAGTATATTTCAAAATGTCAGATAATAAAGAAGTGATAAACTCGGTGAGATTGTTAATAAACATGAAAAAAGAAGATAATCTTTCAATACAATCGATAATTCAAGAGAATTATAATACAGATACAAAAGTAAAACGACGAACATTCGATAAATATCGTTTTGGTATAAATTTATTGTTCTTATTCAGTTTTCCATTTATGTATCTTCATTTAGAGATATAACCTCATTAACGTAAGTAACTATATTTATTTTTTTATAGATAACAAAGATATATTTTGTACTAATTTAAAAGCTGTTATTTATGATAAAATAAATAGTGTTATCGAATTTGTATTTGCTCGTGAAGAAACAAATTGCAGAAAAATATATCCAAATAAAATAATACCTATTGTTATTGAATATATATTTAGTACTATGAATGTCATCGA
>JAITYT010000702.1:1201602-1215927 GCA_025433975.1 Liostenogaster flavolineata | reverse complement strand
CCACTCTCTCTCTCTCTCTCTCTCTCTCTCTCTCTCTCTCTCTCTCTCCCCTTTCCTCTCTCTCTCTCTCCTTCCCTCTCTCCCTTTCCCACTCTCAATGATTTGTTCAGGTCTATAACATAGGATCTCTAGATATTACTGTACTGTAATAAGAGTCTCTTTAATGAAGTTAAAGACAGTGAATATCATTTTAATCCCTGTTTCATCCATGTAATGTTTATAATGAAATATTTTTGTTACCTGGTTTTAGATTCTTCTTGGTTATTTTTAGTTATTTTTAGATTCAGATTGTTTGTCAATGTTTATCTTTTGTCAGTTATTTTCATGCAGGAGGAATATAATATTTGATATCGGATACTTGCAGGTAAAATATTTCCAGCTATTAGACCTTTCTTTGAATATTGTTGTACATATGGCTCGTTATTAAGTTATTTTTATTTTTTAATAATAATATAAAACTTAAAAAATAATAGAATTTTTCGTTCGTAAGGTACTTCTCTACTTAAATGGTCAATTATTAAAAAACTTTTTTCGTTTTAGAAAGACCATTAGAAAAATTTCATATTAATTATTTAGTCGAGATTATTTTTTTAGCATTAAATTAACTCCTTCTAACGGTCTGCTAGATACTCTACTAGAATGATGGATGATTCTAACACATTAGGTTGCTGCCATGTATGTGCATAAGAATTAAGGTCTTTTGGTTGGTTTTGAAATCAGAGTGTGCACGTTTATTATTTTATTATTAGGTGTACAAATTTTCTTCCGCCATTTTCGATAGATGCTGCAGCGACAAGTGCTGGTTAAAATAGGTAGATCAAAAATGTCACACAGTAAGCTTGGATATCTATTATCATAACGATAGCATCACATTAGTAAATTTGAGTTTACATTTATTTCGATCAATTTATTCTTACAATTATTCTCGATCAGTTACAATTTAATTCTTGAGAATAAGTTACAATTTAGTCTCGATCGAAGATGTCAGTTTTCGAGCCCCAAATTCTCGTCATTTGCTGAAGATTTTGATTTTCTGTTTTTAAATCACGCCTGACTCATCGAAAACTCTTAAGTATTTACGGTGAGGCTGCTCTTAGTGAAAAAAAGTGTTGTGAGTGGTTTCAATGCTTCGAGAATGGTGTTTTTGACGTTGAAGACCGGCATGGCGATGGAAGAGAGAAAATTGTTGAGGATTCCGGATTGAAGGTATTACTTAATGAAGACTCATGCCAAACGCAAGAAGAATTAGCAGAATCATTGAGAGTGACCCAATAAATCATTTTGAAACCCCTCAAAGTCATGGGAATGAATCAGAAGCAAGGAAATTGGGTTCCGTACGAGTTGAAGCCAAGAGATGTTGAACGGCGTTTCTTTGTTTATGAACAGCTGCTTCAAAGATAGAATTGGAAGGGGTTTCTACATTGCATTGTGACTGGCGACGAAAAATGGATCCACTATGATAACCCCAAGCGCAGAAAATCATGGAGAATATCCGGACATGCCTCCACGTTGACAGCCAGAATGAATGTTCACTGTGCCAAGGCTGTGCTCTGTATTTAGTGGGACCAACTCGGTGTGGTACATTATGAGCTGTGGAAATCGAGTGGAACCATCACAGAGGATTAGTGTCGAACGCGATTGATGAGTTTGAACCGAGCATTGAAGGAGAAACGACCACATCCGTTGGACTCCCTAAACGTTGCTCTTTCAGACTACCATTTCCGCTCTTGTGAAGAAGTCAAAAAATGGATCGATTCGTGGATCGTCTCAAAAGACGCATCGGTTTTTCAAGATGGTATCTGAAAATTGCCAGAAAGATGGGAAAAAGTAGTGGCTAGCGATGGACAGTACTTTGATTTATAAATATGTAATCGCTTTTGAACAATAAAATCTGAAATTTTGGAAAAAAAACGGCAGAAACAAAGTTGTACACCTAATATTTTTCAACTAAATTTTGATTTAATTAACGACGTTTGCCTCACCTGCATGACGAAATATTTTATTAAAAATTGTTACAAGTATTACAATTTGTTTAGCGTGCCCTTATATATACAAACAACATTTAATAAAAAATGTGTAGAACAAAATCATCTACTTTTTCGTTTATTATAGCTTTACTTTGCAATATTTTATTTCTTTTAAACACAATATTGTAACAGCATAATTATAGCATGCCTTATACTAGTACCTATTTATTAAAATATTGAAGTTTCAATATGCATTCATTATAATAAGTATTATGCTTCTTTTTTAAGATGAGAGACTGCTTGAGTATGATATCGACAAATTGGTATTTGAAGCACGTACACCCTATCAAAAAGTACAAATTGTGCATTCTAAATCACTTGGTAACCTTTTGGTTCTTGACGAATTACAAAGTAAGCAAAACGACATTGATTTCCATATCTGTTCACATTTCTTTCCATATCTGTTTACATTTCTGCCCTTAATAATCTTAAATATACGTTATTTAGACATGTCAGAAGCTGATCTTATATATACTGAAACTTTGATGCAACGTGGTAAAGAAGATTATGCTGGAAAAGAAATAGTTATTCTTGGAGGTGGCGATGGTGGCTTACTATGGGAATTACTCAAGGAAAAACCAAAATTTATCACTATGCTTGAAGTATATATACGATACACATATAGTATGCAATGCGTACTTAGTAATAAATAAGATATTGTCCTTTAAAAACAGATTCGTTTTATCAACATAATAACTTTTAATTTTTATAATTATTCTTTTTTTTTTATAGATTGACGACGTAGTTATGAAAGCTTGTAGTCAACATTTGAGAAGCATATGTGGTGATTGCTTGGATAAAAGGAAGGGTGATAATTATGAGGTAAAATTAATTTGAAAATTTGATAGCACTCTTATGTGAAATCCTGCGAAATAAGTGAATTTATTCATTATTTTGAAACAATGCATTACAGATTATAGTCGGCGATTGTGTGAATGCGCTTTCACATATGATCGAAGAAGGTCGTCAATTCGACTATGTTTTTGGAGACTTAACAGATATTCCAATTAGTACAACACCACATGGCGATGCTTGGGACTTCATTAGATTAATTTTAAATTCGTCCGTAAAAGTGCTTAAACCGTCAGGCAAATATATGACTCATGTAAGTATTTCTTATTTATTTCATATTAGTATATTATTTATATATTACTAGAATTTATAATATGTTGAAAATATCTCACAAATTTTATCTTAAAGGGAAACGGTGCCTCCTGTCCTGAATCGTTGAAAATGTATGAAGAAGTACTATCTCAACTATGCTTACCTATCACATTTACAAAAGATCGCGCCTTCGTTCCGTCTTTCTTCGAAGATTGGATTTTTTATCAAGTATCGCTTAAATGATGGATTAAAAACACATATAACTATTTTAAAAATCCAATAATATTCTATCATAATTTGTTATTTCCATTATGACCTAAACTGCATCCTAGTTTTAGAAACTTAATTAAATTATCAGTTCCTCCACATTGTAATTTAACTTCTTAATCGAGTCAAGGTAATTAGGTTTTCTAGCAATTATCTATAGGCGTATATAGATAACTACAATTAAGATATTATTTAGAAGAAATGTAATTTTTTCTTTGATTATTCGTGATAAATCAAGTATTACAAGGTGCTTGTTTTTCCAATGTATAGTACACCGCAATTAACTGTAAACTATAATTTGAAGTATCAGTGCTCAGGAATAGATTTAATTTTTTTCTTTATCTAAAGAGTTCATTAAGAAATTGATTTTCATATCTAATGAAGTTATAAAACGAAGAAAATTCATCTCAATATAAGAATTCGACTACTTTTAACTTACAATTTTAAAATATAAAGTATCTTAAATCCATTATTTTTTAAAAATATTATTAAGGAATTGAGCAAAATATTTATTGTAAGCTTTTCCCAGTTTGTAAGTATTTTCATTATACAGTTTTTTCATATGATGATGTTTGTTTAATTGCTACAATATTACAAATATTTCAATATAATATAATATAATATAATATAATATAATATAAAGTAATATAACATAATTTAACATAATTTAACTTAATTTAATTTGAGAATTGTAATATTTTAAACATAGTGAAAAGATGTTTTTCTTTTTTAAAAAACATGATTGTGCTATCAGGTCATTAGACGATAAAATATTTTTATTAGTTGACATTAGTATGTGCAAAAATCTTATTTTAAAGTGTACTATGTAATTTAAATATTCAATTGTTGGATAAAAAACAAAGTAAAAAAATATAATTTGATATTAATCTACTACTGTTTTACTACATATATTATTCTTATTAAGAACAAATGAACTTTGAAACATAAATGATATTTATGCAGTGGTTTTACAAAAGATTAAAACATACAGCAAAGAGAATCACAGACTAGACAATATCTGTCCAAAGTTAGTTAATATTTTTAATTAATCTCAATAGAGATACACGCACATATACAAAGGGTAAAAACTTAATAATGGCTATTAACTTGTCAAATTTTTCATTACAAATCTTTATATGTTCTATACATTATACTATTTAATTTTTAGAAAATCTTAAATTGTAAAATATCCAATATAGTGGTAATAAATATTTCTCCTGTATCACATTTGATTTTCAATTAATATTTGTTGAATAATATTGTTGTATTCGTATCTGTTATAATGCTGCATACTATTAATGCAAATATGCATATTTATTTCCTTTAATTAATATTATAAGTTACTATTTGTATAGATAATACAAAAACGTTGTATAATAGAAAATAATTTAACTCCACAATATGTCATATCTTTTAATTTCAGTAAAATAATAAAGATTTACCAAAAAATGATGAATCTTTTTTATTGTATATTTAAATTTAATTTTTTTATTTATTAATTTTTATGTGACATATTTTGTGAGTATAGTTATAAAATATGAAATCATACCAGGTATATAAGTATGTAAATATCTCTGCTATAATATAATATTGATATAAAGAATTAAATAAATTATGAGATGCTTGTCAAGTAATCGTAATGATAAATCAGACTTTTTGGTTTGTATTCCATTAATATGGAAACTTTGGCCCCAATTAGGACATCATTGTTTATTAATTATTCAGACATATAAATTAAGTATAAAGTAGCACAATTCCTCACAGAAGTCTGTGTATAGTAACATAGTTTAAGTTTCCAACTGAAATTGATTATAAAGCTGTACTTCTGATATTTCAGAGAATTGTTCTGTTTCATGAATTGTTGGCTCTATTTCAGTTTCAACTAATATTTGTTGCAACCATTGTTGAATCTGTTTTGGTTGCTCATAAGCATCTTTTAATATATCTTGGCTTTTTGTGGTTTCTATGCTTTTTGATTCATCCAAACTGTTTTCTTGATGATGGAAATTGTCAAGCGCATATGTATCTGCTTCACATCTATCTAGTGAATCATCGTGTTTTTTTGGTTCTATATTCATTTTTTCACTTATTACTCTATTAGGAACAGTATCTGTATCTAAATTTGATGTACTAATAGTTTTCAAATCGTTAAAACACTTCCGTTTGAGTTTAGATTGTTTATTTGATAAGAAACATGCACTAGAATCCTGCTTTATTGTTAGCGATGAAGAACCTGATGGTATCACTTCAAAATTTTGTTTATCCGTAATTGTATTAATTTTTGTTAATTCTGATTCTTGTGATATTGAATTTGTTTCATTGTCTACAATTAAATTTTCATCGTCATCAAAATTAACATCACTGCAGTTGTTACATATATGCATATAATCTACTAATGCATTTAATTCGTTTATTTCATTGCTATTGAGTTGTTTTTCATTGGCATCAAAATTGTTTTCATACTTTATAGATTTATTAAAACTGATATGATCTTTGTTAGCTTCTTGATATTCCACAACTTTGTAAGGTTCTATGTCTTTAACAGTTATGCAATTTGTTTCTGATAGTTCTATTTCTCCAAAATTACGTATTTGTTCTTCAAGTTTCTGTTTCTCTTTCAAATTGACAATAAATGATGGAAGAAATTCGATACTTGATTGTACTAATGAGAGCTGCTGTGTACGTACTGCTTCAGCTTGACGTAATAATTGTTTTTCTCTAAACTGTAAAGTTTCTGCTAATTGTGCAAAACAACTTTTTATTTCTTCTTGAATCTATCCATTAAAAAAAAAGTAAGTACACTTATTAATTTTAGAATCTCGAATGAAAATAAGTAAATTTTAAACATAACATTAAATGCCATATACCTGTATACTGTTGTTTTCCAAGAATTTTCTTTTGTTTGCAATTAACTTGATTCGTGACAGGTTACTGTCAGTATCATCCATTTGTTCATTTTTTTCTATCATAGTAAATTTGTTTAAATTTCGAAATTTAATTAAATGAATTATTATACGTCCTTTTTATCGTTAAGTTTATAAATATGAAACTATATTATTATAGCTTATAAGATGGATAATTCATTATAAAATCCTGTGCAAAAAGCAGGAGGTTATATTTCTTTAACGATAAATACGATTAGTGAACACAGACAAATTTAACCTAAATCTGTTGTATCTTTTACTTACATGAAAATAAATTAAGCTTATCGTTATATAAGTATATAATGAGTTATAATATAATTTCTAACTATTTGTGCGAACACTTCGATTCTACACTGAAGTTTTAAAGATTCTAAAGGTTACATTGTATCACATTAAACATCGCGCCACAAGAGGAAATACCACACAAATCAAGATTCAGTTACCAAACTATTCTTCATTTAAAACTAGTGCAATATTAATATCTATATTTATATTTTTTTAGATAGAAATTTAAAAAAAAATCACTTAAAACAAACGGAACTATCTTAAAAAAAAAATTGGAACATAAATGTTTGGCATTTTTGTCCCTTTATAATGCACGATATAAGCTAGCATAAGTTAATTTAAATAATTTTACATAAATATATGAAAATATACTTTTCTTCAAAATATAAATATATATTTAAAAAGTGATATAATTAAACTTTATTAAATCTAATTTTTAATATTTGTAAATGATTAATCTGTTAACTAAATAAATTAAGTATACTTCCATTTACTTTCAATAGAAATTTTGACAAGAGGTATGAATGTGTTCTGCTTATTTCTGTGTGATACGTATAATTCAGTATGAGGTAATGCAAGAACGTATATTTATTTTTAAAAAACATTAATAATTATTATATATTATATCTTTTCTTTTTTTTACAAGGAAAATCTTATATATGTTGCATGACGTAATTTAACTTAAGTAAACCATAATCTTAGAGTTATTCACAATTGGCAAATTTTTGTTTAACGATATCATTTACAGAGAAATTGCGTTGGTGAGTTATGGTTGAGACAAGGTAATAAAATAATTGTATATCGATAAATGTATTATAAATGATATATTTATTAAAATTTTAAACAAAATGAAGAATGAGACGATATATTGAAATATCATAAAACTATACTATTTATATCATAAAAACAACTTGCAAATTTTTTTCTATAAAATAAATTAATATATTAACATATATATATATCTTAACCATTTTAAGTGATATCCATGTAGTCACATGTCACAAATCGGTAAAACTTTATCATTGATACAAAAAAATGTATATGTTTTTAAGAGTTAAAGTAGAAAGTCAGGGTCAAAATGTTTACGATTAACTGTATAAATTAACGTAATGCTAAAATTTCCTTCGTTGCAATTTGACATATAACATTGAAGTTAGAAGAAATATGAGCTCTCCAGAAACGGCACCTACCCCAAATAATGGCAGGATAATTGGGACTTTGTATACCATGAAAAATACGTGCTATTGCACGACCAGTAAAGTTAGTATCTTTATAACTTAAGATCAAGTTACGGATATCAGCTACAATTTGTGATTCGTTTAATATCTTATCCTATAATATAAGAAAAAGCAAACAATATTTTATAACCTGTTTACACAGATGGTGATAAAATGTTTAATAAATTGTTGAAAAACATACCTGCAACTTAATATTAACATTATCTAATGAAATTTCTGATTGAAAATAGGATCGAATTGTGTTTTTCAGCTGCTCGAATTTTTGTGTTGTTTCATCATTCGTTATAAGGCACTGCTTGATTGATGCTACACTACATTTATTTAAATTGGAAGAAATTGTTTCAAGTTGTTGTAAAGAAGACATTTCTTGTGATTGTGTTCGATTTATTAATGTTTCTAAGACTTCGTCTAATTCTGTATCCGTAAGGTCTCCTGGAGCTCTTACTCTTAAACCTAATGTATCGAAACGAACGGAAATAGCAGATCGTTTGGGTTTGCCATTAACTGTATAAAAAAAATATTAATCGTTAATCTTTATATAATTTTTTGAATCCATATATAAGATCAAAACTAACCCTTTGTCCATTCTAAATCTTTCAATGAACTCTTCGCAATACCACTGTCCCAGCCAATGATCGATGCTATGTCAACGACAGGGAATTCAATGACTGTACTATTTTCATGTGAAATTCCTTTTTTTAAGTCTAATGCAATGGCCATAGCAAGCGGTGGACACTAGTTAAAATAAAATAAGTCATTAATGCAATAAATCTATAGTAAAATTTTATAAAGTTTGCAAATTTATTACACTTATATAAAATATTATACATATATATATATTTTTTTTTGCAGGCATTTCAAGAAAAGTTATAATCCTACGTATATATGCATGCTAATTTAATCACTTCGGTACGAGCGTCGACTATGCACGACAGCCACAGATAAACGTGGATTCGCTGTCGTTGCATGGTACAAAGCATCGTGCAAATGGTGAGTGCCGGCTGTGGGCAAGGTTTCGTGGCCGGTGAGCGCCGTACCAAAGTGGTTAATAATGCAATACACGTATTGTCTATGTATATCTCTATGCATATTGATATCTGTTTTTCTTACCGACTGTGCTGCTACTTTAAGAGCTTGAGAGCCATTGTAACTTGAAACTCTTGCATTCACATAAACAGATGAAAGAACAGTAATGAATCGTTTAGGATGAAGTTCAAGATAACATAAAAGCGTAGAAATTGTTTCTTGTGTAATGTCAAGTGCTCTGACAGTTTCATCTATGGATATTGCTACTTCATGGCCAGGACACCTTTTACCAGATATCTCTTTATTTATTTTTGCACATGAACATGGAATAAAAACTTTCTCTAATAAACGCCTAATTGTATGTCTATCAACACCATTTGCATAAATATGTCTACGTAATTCCAATTTATCGTTGCCTTGCTAGAATACAAAAAAAAGACATTCCTCAAATATAATCAATTTTAATATTCCCAGTACAGAAGAGAAATAAATTTCATCTATATGCAATACCACTGAGTTCAAGAATAGATGACAATATGCAGGGTGACCATCACGACCCGCTCTTCCCACTTCTTGGACATATCCTTCAAAAGTTCCTGGCATATTGTAGTGAATTACAGAACGAATATTTGGTTTATTGATACCCATACCGAAAGCAACAGTTGCAACTACGATTTTAATTTGATTGTTCATGAATGCCTTCTGTATAAGTTTACGTTGATAAGACGTCAATCCAGCATGATATGCTTCTGCTATGGCAGATACTTTAGCATTTGCTTTTTCAGTTTTTTGTGGTACCTATTGACATATATATATAATTTCATTAACAAATTATAATTAGATTAAAAAAATCTTAACATAATTGAATATACCTGAAGGGTAGCTCTTAACAGACCAGCAATGCGAGCACACTCTTCTCTACGAATACAATAGATAATTATAGAGTCGTATTCTTGGAACCTTTCGCTCTTTAAAAGGTTTATCAAAGCAGCATCTTTATATTCATCTTTAGAAACAGTTAAAAAAAGGTTATTCGGTAATGGAATATCTGATAAGACACCTTCTATTCCATCGTGAATACCTAAATGATTTACTATACTCTGAGCTGTAATTTTAGTAGCAGTCGCTGTAAGTCCTAATATAGTTTTTACACCTAATTTTTCTTTAAGTACGCGACAAACCATAAGATATGAAGGACGAAAGTTGTACGACCATTGAGATATGCAATGAGCTTCGTCTATGCAAGCAAATGCTATAGGTGGAAGTTGTTTGAACAATGTCCCACCAAATCCGGAAGATTTTTCACCAGCAACAATCGCTTCTGGTGACACAAGTAATATTTGTATTTTTGATTGTTTTACCCTTTGCATAACAGTATCTCTTACTTTTGGCGTTTGATTAGTATGCAAACATGCTGCAGATAAAAACGATGGTACACCGGTAACTTGATCATCCATTAAAGATACCAAAGGCGAAACGACTAAAGTAATGCATGTTGAATATTTGGAATATAAATATGCTGGAAGCTGATAACAAAGAGATTTGCCAGAGCCTGTTGATAATGTAATCAATGTTGACTGTCCTGACAATATTCTCATAATAGCTTTTTCTTGGCCAGGTCTAAAGCTTTCGTGGCCAAATTTTTGTAATATCTCAAATACTTCTTTTGGCGTTTCTAAAATAAAATTTGAATATGTATGTGTGTACATGAGTAAACAGTAAATAATTCAAATCTTACCAATAAGAGAATGATCTTCGTTCGTTATATATAGGGGTTTTACTGTATCGATATGAGGTGGAAACAATCTATCTGTTAATTCAGTTGGAATGATATGTCCTTGAAGAATTGTCTGAAATATTATTACAAAAAGTATGAGAAATAAAGATTTAATGATATAAAGAAGTAACGATGTAAAGAATCAATGAATAAGCATCTACCTTTTCTGTAAATTCCGAAAAATCGAAATTCATTAAATCTCCTTCTAAATCCGCCAGTTCATTTTGATCTGGCTTTGTTTCTTCTTGTGAGAAATGCAATGGTCTTTCGGGAAGTCGATCGATTCGTTTACTATGCGAAATAAGTGCATTTTGTTTTGCCATTTTCTCTGCTTCTTCTAGCGTGGGATACTGCGAACATTCTTCAGTTTCGACTAAAGGTAATAAATTAGCAGACTTCAATGCTGTGCAATTTTTAGCAAAATGTCCAATGTCACCACACTTAAAACAAGTTGATACGCCATTCCTTTCAACAAAGTCAGCTACAATTAGACTTTTTTCACTAGATTCCAGAACTTTTTTTTTTTGTTTCCATTGATTTTTCTTATGCTTTGAGAAATTAAATGATTTTTTGCCTCGTACAAATACTTTCTTTTTAAGATTTATTCTGATAAAGTTATCATTTACACTTCCAGCTGCTATTTTGTGCTCTAACTTTTCCTTGTCGCTCAATTGTCCCTTTGATTTACTTTCGATATGAATATCACTTAAATCGGAACTCGTTAGTGCAACAGAATTGGAAAAATCTGTAATTAGATTTCCACTTACAGATGATGGTATAGGAAAACGTGGTATCGCTTCCAGTGTCTCAACTCCATAAGTTAGAATATTATTATCCTCTGTTAATTCTGTATTTGAATTACTACAATCTTCAACATTACTTTTGTCGATTTTCTTAGAAAGCGTCCTACTTGACTTTCTTTGCTTTTTATTATCTACCTTATCTTTTACTTTTTTAATATTTTTATTCTTTTTGTTATTAATTTTTGGTTCTGCTACTTCTTCATCCACTGCTAAATCTTTATCATTACAAACAACACTATCGTTAGAATTCTGATTGCTCTCGACCTTCTTTGTACTACGTGTACTTCGTGTAATTCTTTTACCACTTTTTTTAATACTTTTATTATTTGGTACAAAATCAGAATCACCACAATCATCCGATAAAATTGGTTTGAGTCTCCTACGTACATTGCGAGTTCTTGATACAGGCGTATTATCTTTTTTATTTTTTTCATTTTCATCAATGTTGCAAGTTGTATCTTTTATATTATTGTCAAATTTCCTAGTTTCGTCTTTCGAAACATTATCAACAATGTTATCAACAACGTTATTAATAACATTATCAACGAGCGAAATACCTTCATCTTGATTCATCATATCACCCATTACGGTATAATCTGTCGACGTAGTTATTTTGTCATTGATCGTATGCAAATTATTTAAAGTTGTTACATCAAGAATAGTTTTATCGCTATTAGATAAAGTGTTATCGCAAAATATGTCAGGTTTAGTAGGTAAAGGTTGACTATGCAAGGAGTTTGAGTCAATATCAGTGCAAAATCGTTTATTATCGCGATCCTGATCACTAAGTCTTTTTTTAAAATTTCTAATACGTTTATTCCTACGTTCTTCTTCTGAATCGCTGTTACATATAAAATCTTCTTCGTCAGATATCAAAGGCGATTTTACAGAATCTGACAGGTATACATCTTTCCTTGGAGAATATATACTAGACTCTGTCGATTCTATTCCAGAATCACTAATGCAAGATAATGCTTGTGAGTTATGCCTTATTAAATTTTTATTATTTTCCTGAAAACATCTATTCAACCACTTTTCGTTTAATTGTCGATTGGTAACATTTAATTGTACTTCCATTAGTTGTTGGATTGTATTTATGGATTGAGAAGCTACCTTTGGTTCTTTAGATACAACTTTCACTGGTTCACCAAAAACTGTTTTTACCTTTTCGTTTACATCTAGACTACTCGTATTACATTCTTTTATCGAAGCAATCGCTTTGGTTGTACTTGTACTATTTTTTTCTGACTTACTCTTTAATTTCGTCATTGACAAGGATTTTCGTGGGTTCCTTTTAGTAAAAATTGAACTAGTAAATTTATTTTGAGAAAGTTGAAACGAGGACGATCTACCGACTAATAAATTTGTCTTCTTTTTAAGTAACATCTCATTACTTTTCTTGACATCATCGCCCCAAAAATTATCCACATTTCGCAAGATCGGCTCATTCCGAAGCGTAACAGAAGAATCATGCGACTGAATTACATTGTGAGAATTAATATTTTCGGTGTCATTTTTAATATCTTCAATCCATAATTTTTTATCATCTCTTTTTTCTACCGCTACCTTCTTTGGCAAATCGACAGAAATATTTGCTTGTATATCTTCGCTGAATGTAATATCTGTAAGTGTTTCCTCTAAAGCTCGAGTCTTTAATTTCCAATACATTTTATACGCTTCTTTGATCGTACTATTGGCATCCTTAATATCGTTCTAAAATATTCCAAAACTATATTATAATAGCAATCATAATGATGCGGTAGAGCTTCCCATATTCCGACCCTCCGCTATCCAAGTATTCCAATACACGGATGTTTTACTATCAGAAATTTCTGTTATTCTAACAGTAGTTTTGTAGTATAGCTAGCTAGCAAAGGCTATTCAGATGATGAGTCGTCATCCGCTGCCATGAACATTATACCACGTATGTACAGAAAGGAGTTACTTAAAAGAATGTTATTTACATACATTTGAGATAGGACTTGATAGTTTGAGGTACAACAAGAATATAATTCTAAACAATTATTTTTGTTAAAAAACTAATGTGACTTAGTAGTCAACAAAATATGGGATCTTTAAATATCGAAATAAAGTATCAACTTTTTATTTTAAAAAGTTTTATATTATTATATAAAACTATATAAAATTTTATTATTCGAAAATTCTCTTATCCGTCCACTTTGTCTTCCTATTTATTCGAATACGGGAAACTCTACTGTAATACGAGTCACACAATCCTTTTTTTATAAATTCGAGATTGCAACGTACCTTGTTCGGTTTACGTCCATATTTTTCCATGAAATCACTTTCCCATAGCTTTACACGAAGTTTATATTTTTGATATTTACTTTTAAATATTGGATCTTCTAATAATTCCATAATGACAAATATTTTTCATCCGACAAAATATAACGCACAAAATGTAACGCACAAAACGTAGAGGTTATGGAAGTACACGCGAAGGAAAAGACGTCCCGCGTAAACACGAAAGTACGGAATAAGAAGATGCGTATCTGTTCATGATAACTCATTCATGAAAAAAACGAAACGAATAGCGCTGTGATTATTTGATAATGAATAATTCACTTTGTATGTCGTTACATTGAAGACGTATCAAAAAAATAAACGAGTACGTAGAACACTTAACAAATTTATACAATTATTCGTATACGTTAAATATTCTGGCGTAAGAAAATAAAGTGAAATAAAGTTCAGATCGTTCTCGTTATTATTTTTGTCGTAAAATACGTCTGATTCGTTAACATTAAGATACAAAAATGCGAAGGCTAATTCCAAGGAAAAATAGAATTAAATTCGTAAATTTCGTTGTTGATTATTCTCCCACTCTATCGAAATCGATAGTCGGTCGATCTC
>JAITYT010000702.1:1169713-1180318 GCA_025433975.1 Liostenogaster flavolineata | reverse complement strand
ATTAAAAAAAAAAAAAAAAAAAAAAAATGAAAAGGAGAACACACAGAGAGACTCGTGAAAAAGTACCTCGATATGCATGGAAGGAGAACAGGAAGGTGCTTTTCGTCGATTCACGATTTTTCCGACGACGTTGATCGTTGACGAATGGAGGAGTAGCATCGCGTCATTGATTCATGCCACCCTGAAACTCAGACCGAAAGAGTCACGTATTTCGTCGAGTCATCCCGATGGGATCAGAACCTGTTTTCTTAACCGTAATAATATTATCGTAAAGAAAAGCGTGCTCTTCGTCTAAAGATATTATATTCCGTCGATTGGACAACACGTTTAACGCGTTATCCGAAGATGCAGGCAAAATTGCGACGAATTACGCAAAGTCGCGAGTTCTCTACTCATTCAAAGAAAAATAAATCAATCTTTGGAAAGTGACAGTGATTAAACATACGTAATTAAAAAAGTATTGCATATTATAAAATTTTACCTTTTTACATTTTTAAGTTTCACTTTTCTAAATCGAACGAATTTTACGTTATTTTTAAACAACTGGAATTTTATAACTAAAAATACATAAAAAATGTCAGGTCACGCGCTAATATGTGGATATTTTATCAAATAATTTTAGTCTTTTCGCAAGATGACGTATACGTCTTAATCATATAATGTCTCTAAAATAATCGATAGAAATATTGATGATGGTTGGCAGCGCCATCGACCTGAAATATCAAGATGAATGCCTTGCAAGTTGTCCGCAGATAGAAATCAACGGAACCATTTTGTGCAATTGACGTTAGTTGTGCTTCTGTTGGTGTTTACTAAACAGAAAAACCTACATGATAGCTCTAGGTTTGAATAGTAATAATAACAACTTATTCGTTTGCATTTCAATAATAATTTTGTTACTATTCGTATATAGTATAGTTTTGTGACTTTCAAGTTACAGTGGGATATTATGGTAGATTTCGATATATTTATGATAATGCTTGTGGTTTCTTCTGTATTCATATTTACATATCATATACCCAAAATATGGATAGAAAATCATATAAAAATAAAATACAAGAGATCCGAAGATTTTGTATTAGATTCTGAGTCCGATGAAGATCGTCCAATAGTATTTACCCGATGACGCATAAATATTATTGAAAGTGACGATGAATTTAGTACTGAATAATAGTAATAATAATAATAATAATAATAATAATAGTTGTCATCGCCCTTGGAAAGGAGATTGCCCAAAAGACCCCGAAGGACCGGACCCTACTCTCCTGTGACCTATTTTCCTGCGACTATACCAATACATATGCACTGCAGTATAATCCAGCAAGACCCATAGGTATTTCAGCGAACGAAATTAAACAATTCTTTGGTTGCTGTTGCAAACTGGAATTTCACGCTTAAGCTTTTATGCACAGAGGTGCAAACATCGTAAACCGTTGTTCCGTCAAAGTTACAAAATGAATTAATCGTAATAAAATTGTTTAATCTGGTATATTATTTTTAATCCGCACATATATCCGCATTTTTTTATATTTAAGAAAAAAACTCGACCCACAGAGGGTTAATTAATCTTTGAAACCAAATGTACAAGTTATATATTTTTTAATTATTATATTTGTACACAAATCATGAGTATCGAATTGCACGGAACGAATTAACCGTGTTACTCGAGGGACGCCTGTACTTATGCAACCTAGCTTACTCTGGACTCCTTTCGTACGATATAATTAGAGCACGGTGCAAACGCGGCTCCAACCAGGCAAACTTTTTATCTCTTCGTTCATTCTGACTTCACCCTCCAGTTAATTTCCTTCCTCGTGCCCCTCGAATACGACAAATTGATCCCCAACCGAAGAATCCGAGCCTCGTCGATGATGGAATAAATTTGCACAAATGACCAGGCGCTATGACCACAATTCCATTCGATTCTATTCCATTCTCTCGAGATCGACGTTCCTCTTCTCGAGACTTTCGCCCTCGCGCGTATTGGCGAATTCCAAGGCGCACTTTCGGCGGTTCGCATCTAAGCAAGCGCGCGGAACGCGGCGGTGTACGCCTACGAAAGCGCGAGGCACGTTGATTCTCTCGCCTCCGGAGAACGAATCCGTCCGAACGACGACGACGACATTGGAATCGGCGCGTTTCGCTTTGCCTCACCGACGAAACCATCGAGGAAGCCAAACCGCCGTATCCACCTTATTCTCTATCAGGCGACGATATTGCGCAACGTCGCTTCGACGTCGTCTCACTAGCGATTTACGATCGGCTGGACCCAGGAGGGACAAAGAGAAAGAGAAAGAGAGAAAGAGAAGGACGTAACGATGCCCGGACTTCCAACGGATTTCGTGAGGCTGCCTCAAGAAAAAGCTATGCCACGTATGGTGGCTGAAACTACGCAGTGAGGGAAGACCGAGATGTATAAAAGAAAGCGAGCGAGCGAGCGAGAGAGAGAGAGAGAGTGAGTAGAAGGAGAAGGAAGAGGTGAAGGGAGGCACAGAGTCGAAGGTAGACATGGACGAAGAGAGAAAGAAGGAGTCTTCCCCTCTCTCTCACTCCTCTTTCTTTCTCTCTCTCTCTCTCTCTCTCTCTCTCTCGCTCGCACTCGAGCGCGTAGGATCCACCGCACGCGCGTTCAACGGATACGCGCTCACCTCGAGAGAGAGGGATGCTGCGAAGAGCAAGAGAATATGTAGCCTGGCAGGCGAGAGTGGACGGACTGCATGCCTCCACCACCACATCACCGTCACCACCACATCACCATCACCACCACCACCACCACCACCACCACCACCATCGTCACCACCACCTCTACCAGCATCGACGACTCCTTGCCTCCTACCTCCTCGCGGGTTCTTCGCGTTGTCTCTCCTTCTTCCGCAGGCTCGATCGTGACTTATTCACGGGGGCTGGCCGCCTTCCCACAGGCCCTCTCTTACCTACCGCTTCTCCTTCTCCTGCCTTTCTCTTTCTCTCTCTTTCTCTGGCTCTCTGGCGCTCTCCTTGGTTCGTGCGTCGCGGAGAGGTGCATCGCGCCGAGCTCGCCAAATGCCAGTGATTCGATGCGACTTCGACTACGCGTATCGTCGTCGAGGAGTCGACGACGACGGTTCTCTTCCTGTAGTAGTACTTCGCGGCGTCCAGGAGATCGCAGGCCTCGGGGTTACGCTTTGACCCTCCATTCGAAGATTTTCGCGTCTGTCTCCGTCTTTCTTTCTTGTTCTCTCTCTCTCTCTATCTCTCCTGTTTCTAGAGAGAGGGTCGAAGGAGAGAAAGCGAAATCTTTCGTAATTCTAAAAGACGGATACATTATTTTCCCTCTGTGAAATTTCTACGCTCGATGAGTCGTTCGATTCGTCCATCGACTCGATGACGACGAGTAAGAAAAGTCTGAGGACGATGCAACGCGTAAGAGTTTCGAAGTGCAGAACGCTCGGTACGAGACGCAACGCGTTATTGACGTTAGAAACGGCGCGTTCGTGCGGCAAGATCGTTTGCCGGCCCGAGAATTCCACGGTGGAGTATTCGATCGGGTCGATAGGTCGAGAGAAGACGCGAAGGAGATAGAGACTAAGCGAGCGGGCAAGTGAGTGAGCAAGTGAGCAGTGAGTGAGTGAATGTGAGAGAGAGAGAAAGAGAGCGAGTGAGAAGGAGGGTGCTACAAGAAGAAGAAGAAGAAGAAGAAGAAGAAGAAAGAGCAAGAAGAAGAGAAGGCCGCGGCTCGGTCGACGTCGTAATCGTTCGAGGGCGGAGAAATTATCGTGGATCTCCACGGAGATCTCGAGTAAGGCAGTCAGTTTCTTTCGAGTAGATCCGAGCGAACTTCTCGCGTCTTCCTTAGGTTTGGAGACCAGATTTTCTACTCTCTCTTTCTCTCTCTCTCTCTCTCAATGTTCGTTCCGATCGTCGAGTAATACCGATACCAGCTGGTAGCGTGAACGCGGCAGACCATCGAAAGATTTTCGGCCGTAAGATGATGCCGAAGAGATGGCGCGAGAAAGAAAGAGGGAAAAAGGAGTGGCGAGTTAGAGGTAACGAGATTAAGAACGACGACGACAGGAGCAACGCGACTAAACGACAAAAGCAGCGGCAGCAACGACACGAGGTTCAAAAAGGAAAGCCACGTTGAATCGCGCGGCGCCGTTGCGCCTTGGGATCGCGGCAGAAACGCGCCAGCGTGAGCTCAGGATCGCGGTACAAGGAGGAGGAGGGGAGGAGAGGTAGGCCCAGAAGAGAACGGCAACGGGAAAAAGACGAAGAGGAGGAAAAGGAGAAGAGGCGGAAGAGGAGGAAGAAGGACGAGAACGAGGATCGCCGCAGCAACCAGCTTGTCTTTCTCCTCGTCGTCGTCGTCGTCCTTCCTTGATGGAGAGGATCGAGCCGAGCTCGAGTGGATGTACGATGAGGATGTCGTCCTCGCGGAGAGAAAATCGTCTCCGCGCACGGGCAAGCCCCGTAGAAGGAACGATCGATCGATCGATCGATCGAGAGAGTGGATAGGCGGCAGGGTTGCGCGGCTAAACGAACGTTCGCTTTTGCGTTCGTTTCGAACCGCTCGAAAGGCGCCGAATGAGGCCTCTCTCCTTCGAGAATCTGAGGAGGCTCGTGGCCCGTAAGAAGGATCGAAACGAGCCCTCCTTCAAGCGGAGCGAGTCTTTCAAGAGGATATCGATCAGGAAGAGCTACCTGGATCGCGGCAAGCGTCGCAACAAGCAGCAACAGCAACAACAACAACAACAACAGCAACAGCAGCTGCAAAAGAATGCAGACACGCCGAGTTCTGGTGTGGTCGCGGTCATCCCCAGCCGCGATGGCGCTGACTCCGCTTCGAAACCCGTCGAGATTTCGCGGCAATCGGTGGACGAACGGCAGCAACATCATCGATATGAATTGCAACGCCAGGAAGAGATCGAAGAACACCGAGAGTTCGTGTCGCTCAGCCGCGACTCCATCAGTTACGACGAGTGGTTGCAAGGCTGCCTGGGCTCCTCGTCCTTTAGTCGCGAGAAGCTGGTCGTCGAAGACGAGCCTCGGTCATCACCGCCTCGAAATCCTCAACAATCCCAGTCGAGGTCGAAGCTGAGCAAGTTGCAGGATCGGCAAGAGGCGGATAAAGTGACGGAGGACCTGAAGACGCTGGAACTCGTCGATGGCTCGCCGACTTCCATCGGGACGAAGGATCGTTCCCAAGAGGATAGGTCTCTTCAGGAGCCGAGCCTTCAGCAGCAGGAGACGTGCGCCGCTGTTTCGTCCCTCGACGGACCACCGAGCGTCAGCATCAGTCTCGGAAGGATTTGGAGGGACGCCGTGCCGGTTCCGCTTTATCCCGCTACGACACCCTCCACCGACTCCCCTAGTCCCGCGGCGGTGGTTCATCATCGTTCCTTGGACAGCGCTCTGAAGGAGAGAAAACCACAGCCAACTGTCGCGAGGACGGTCTCCGCGCCGGAGAAGAGCATCGCCAAGGACGCCGTGACGTCGTCCTCGTCGTCTTTCGGATTCTCGTTAAGGATCGCGAGGCTCGCCGACTTCAGGCCAGGGTTGCGTATTTCACCTAACGTTTCATCTCGTTTACTCGGACGACGATTCTTGACTCGCACAGTGAAATTGAGAGAGGAACGCGGCGCCGTTGTTGGTTCCTTCGCCTTCTTTCGCGTTCGTTTTATGTTTCTTTTTCGTAAATATTTTTCGATTCGATCTTAGGCTGTACAGTAGACCTCCCCAGATTTGTATAAGACGGCGGAAGAATTGTGATCGTCTTCGTATAACACGATAAAAGGACGAGACAGACGTTGCGATTTTAGCTTCGATAATTAATATAAATTTTGCCTGATAACACTAAACGTCATTGTGCTGCGTCAATTTCGGGGAAACCCATTTTTAGAGGACTCTCGCTTGTTAACCCTTTGCACTCGAGAGGCGTTTCTCAAGCGTCGCGGGGTTTTAGGTGGCAACTCGAGAAAAGAAAATTTTTGGAGGAATGGAAATCTGCCTAATTAATTCCTATATTCTCCATAAACCAGTAAAAAAACAGAAGGACGAAAGGTCACTTAAAACTTACAATTTATACAAATTTTAATAGACCAGTTGAAAGGAGATTTTCGACCAACGCGAGCTTCGACATCGAAAGCTTCGTGTGATTCTCACAGGCTCGAAAAGGGGTTGTAAGGTTTGTTTCTGTCGAAAAAAAACCAGGCGCGTAGTAGACGCGAAATAGTTTACTTCTGCGTGTCGTTTCGTAAGTTTTCGCACGAAACGAGAATACAGAATCCGACGTTACAAAATTCTATTGTATTGTAAAGGTGTAAATATAGATAACGTATTAAAATATAACGTTTTTGAAGGTTAATTTCTACATAAATCCATTTTATGTGACGTGTAAGATATTCGTCACATACGCGTAAAATCCTCTCGAGTTGCTACCTCGTCCGACCGAAAAGTCGTCGAGCGCAAAGGGTTAAATATTTATTTTACATCATCGTTAAGTATCTCCATAAAAAGTCCATCGTTAAGAGACCATAAAAAAAAAGATAGGAAATATGTATCGATAAATTTGTACAATTATTATAATTATTTTATATTATTTTTATAAATAATTTTTGCTTTTTTTTTTAAATGGAAAAATGTGGTTTTTTACGTTTGTTTATGTTGTTTTTATGAAAAACTGTTGGGAAGAAATGCAATTATTTTCCGAACAACCTGATACATTTCTTGTGAAAATAAACGTTTATTAACGGTCATAAAAATTGTTGTCGCGTAGTGTCTCAAGGCTGATTATTAAAGAAAGTTATTTTAACCCACTATCCGCCAGTGCCCCATCTTCGGGACACATCTTCGAATTTCGAATTCAAACTTGGTTAGTATGAATATCATCATGCGATTAATTTAATTTTTTTTTGTATTTTTGAATCGCGGCGGGTAATGGGTTACATACAACAAGCTAGTTAATCGCTTTGAACTGTGAACGGCTCATGTATTTGTATGAGATCCAAGTGACTCGCGCAACACGGAACGTATCTATCGTGTTAAAGGGGGTCTGCTGTACCTTAACGCGTTAAGCGCCACGCCGAATTTACACGCCTTTCCGTTCACGCCACGGTTGGTCGTCAGGCGGGCCCTACCGGGCTGCTCGCCGATGGACGAGCCAGAATATAAAAAGTAATATAAACAAATAAAACAGAGCGTAATCGTTTGGAAAAAAAAGAAGGCAGTGCGCGCAAAATTGGAAGATACCGCACCGAATGCTATAATCGGAATGCACGAATGTTAGGACCAAAGACAGCTAAAAATGTAACGCCGAAAGTAACAACCTTTTGTAATCAACGTACACAGAAACTTCACATTTGCTTATCTCGTTTTAATTAATTACATCGATGTTTTTAAGTATCACGTTGCTTTCCTTAAAGCATCGACCAAGCAAAAACCGATGTCGTTTAAATGAAACGTTCAGTCTCACCAGTACGGAAGGACCGACACGCGCGCCATGATAACACCAACGAAAACTAGGGACCGGCGTAGCGCTTAACGCGTTAAACAGACTCGATATTCGGAATTTCGAAGGAACGAGGCTCCTCTTTCCTCGATTTCACCGTGCGATACCGTCGCGAATTAAGGCGATGTCATTCTATCAATGTGCCCTGGGTGGTCGCAGGAAGACGAAAAACGGCTTCTTCCGTCGAAAGGCGTCGAAGCCGTCGCCGAGCGTAAGCACGGATGGTTACTTCAAGAGGACCAGCGGTCAGAGGCGATCGAGCACGCGGAGATGCGGCAAGAGGACGTCGCAGAGAACGAAGAAGACGCAACAACAGCAGCAGAAGCAGCAACAGCAGCTGGAATCGATGAGAGCGGGGAGTCCGGTATGGTTCGTACCGCCCGAGAGGCGACGTTCCAGACGACAGAGACGAGTTTGGCGAGAGATTCGTTACTTTCCCGAGGAGGAGGAGGAGGAGGCCTTGTTGTTCGTCGAGAGACTCGACGATTGGTCGTCGAACTTCTCCGACGATCAGTTCGATGATCAGAAGCTTCTGCTGTCGGGCGACTTCAACGAGAGACGAGACAACCCTCTAAATTCCCTCGTCTCGTCGTCCTTGGGCTCCTTCTCGGTTACGTCCTCCTCCTCGGCCTGTCTCGCGCCCAAGATCAGCGACTTCAACGAGGACAAGCTCTTCTCCAAGGAACTCAGGAGCCGGGCCCTACTGGCGAACAGAACGACGACCACGACGACAACGGTGTCATCCACCGCCACCACCACCACGACAACCGCAACCACAACGGCCGTTCAATCGTCTTGGAAAATCGACAAAACTACCGTCGCCTCTCCGACGGTCGGCAACTACTTCGCCAGCAGCCACTTTCTTAACTTTCTGTCGAAGGACGGCTCGGCCGAGGATGTTCGCGCGCCCAAGGACAGACGCAAGAACAGCGAGACCTCCGCCTATTACAGATACTTCACGTCCAGCGACAGTGAGAACGAATTCGGTCGTTCGCAGGAGAACGAGAGGAGGAGAAACGCCGTCGCTTGCTTCTCCGTTCAACGCCAGCAGCAGCAGCAGCAGCAGCAACAACAACAGCAGCAGTCGCAACTGAAACGACAAAAGTCGGGACTCAGGAGACGACCGTTGCGTAGGAAGTCGCAACTTCGACGTGCCTCCGGCCAGCCTGTCTTCCTCGTTCGGAAGTGCTCCTCCTTGAGAAAACGACCCAGTAAGAGATTACCGACATACCTTTGCTCTGGGATTCCCTTTTCGATGCGTTTGTCGTCGATTTCTTGCCACGAGACCAGTGGGGGCTCCTTCGAAATAATCAGCAATTCCGTCGAACTTGATCGAATTTCGACGGAGAGATTGAATCGCGTTGAGAAAGGAAAGACGCGAAACGTTCGAGGGGATACGGTCGAAAAGCGAAGAAAAAGAGGCCCGCGTCGAGGGTCCTTAACCTCTCGTGAGATATTAAAAGAGTCGGCGCTCTGTAATCGTGTCCTCGTCGAATATCGTAGCGGAGGCTGTCCTACGTCGCGTAAAATCGTCCCGTTACGGGGATCATTTAAATAATACGATCCCGCAGGTCATCGATTTCCGATGCATTCCCGATCTTTTCTTCTCCTACATTTCGATGTACGTTTCACTCGTGCGCAAGTTTTTATTTTTTTTTTTTTATTTCATTCCATTCAGAGATGGAATTAATTAGGAACGAAATTAGGCGACAAAAATAAGAATCTAAGATCATAAGAATCCAGGTCCTACTGATAATATGAAAACGGAAAGATGGAGTACGCGTCCGTAGGTACGACGGCGTTCGAGTCGATTTGTTAATCTCTCCGATGGCCCAGTTAGAGGCGTATCGGCAATTCTGAGTGCGCGCGCGCGCGCACCTGGAAAAATCGTGTCTCGGCCGTTAGTCGATCGATTCGAGGCATTTTCTCGAGTTACCGGGCGTGACGATGGCTTGCCAACCCGTTTTACATGGTGGATATATACGTTATCGTCGCGTTGCGCGTACTTATTTCGTTGCACGCGCTCATCGTCGTCGTCGTCACGTTACGTTCATCGAAAACAAGGAAACCTATGCGCAAAGGCGCATCTCAACTAAGAGAATTGGTCGTCTTGACGACAAATTCTAACGAGATTTGTTTAAACGCCTTCAAAAAGCGATCTTTAGGGATTTTCGAGTATCGAAAATGCGTAGAATCTTTATGGATAATTCACAGTTTCAATTACGTGCAAAAAGGATTGGGTTGTCCGGAAAGTTCGTGCCGATTTTCGGTTTTTTAACAATTTATTTATTATTTTATTATATATATATATAATAAATAATTATATATATTATATAATTAATTTTTTTTCTTCAAAAAAAAAAGAGAAAAATTGTCTTCAACTTCGGCACGAACTTTCCGAACAACCCAATAGATGACGACATGATAATTGAAAAAGATATCGAGTAATTTCGATTATCGATCAAAATCACAAAATATTTGTATTGAATCGTGTCATCTTTGTGTGCATTTTTTCGAAGTCTTAACAAAAAATATGTTCGACTGTAAGACGCGACCGCGAGGAAGGACGTACCAATATTTCGTTTATTTCATAGTTTCCATTTATTTGTAAATATTCGTCTTCGAGATCGAATCAAATCGTGGCTGTAGTTTATCGATCAGGAGAAAAGGAACATTAATTTCGAGCGAGCGGAGGAACGACGTTTCTAAGCGTCGTTGTTCGCGTTGTACTTCCAAATATGGAAGCGCAAGGACGCGCAGCACGCGTGAATTCGCTCGCTCGAAAAGCAAGATAATTTCGCTGAATTTATAGCAACGGTCTCTGACCTCCCCGAGTTGAACGTCCTTCGTCTCCTTTTGCTTCTACCCTTTATCCTCCTGCTTTGGGAAATATTTTCTCCCATGAATTTCTGCAACTTTTCTCACGCGACCGATGTACTATACTTTCCAGCTTCTACTCGATCCAAGACCGTTCGACATACTCCTGACCATCCTTTGATCGTATGGTTACCGAAACTTACAACGAGAAATTTCTTTCCTCTCTTTTCTTTTTTTTTCTTTCTTTTCTTTCGCTGGTCCAAAACATGCCGACTAAAACGATGCGTAAAATCGCTCGAGAA
>JAITYT010000702.1:1143894-1160396 GCA_025433975.1 Liostenogaster flavolineata | reverse complement strand
ATGTTTTATCAACACACGAAATTCTTTTGTTTCACTAAAACCACTGTAACTTTTGAACCAAACGTCAGAACGTTATGAAATTTTTACAGCTATCTTTTGAAGGTTAGCACTTTCTAAAAAGATATTAATTTTGTATTTGTGGCGCTATCTATTTGTCAGACCGGAAACTTATCAGCCGATCTGTTAAGTAGAAATGCAATGGTTGAAAAGTCAATGTTCAACTTGAGATAACATTACGTGACGGAACTTTTCGGTGGACCTAATATTTATCACTGTTCCCCCAAGGATTTTAGGGATTTAATTCGTGTCATTTATTTGTTCATTTTTCGTCTTGTTCTCGGATTTTTGCACGTCGATTTTCAAGGCACGCGAGAAAATCAACAACGCGCGTGTTCGTCGCGCGAAAACGTGTCTCGGTCGTTTCTTGCGCGTGGCATTGGCAAATAGTCGTTGGACTGGTATCAGCCCGGTTTTATCGATCTTTGGTTATTACAAAGGGAAACCAGCTTTCGATCGGCCGCTCGACATTGAAGTTTCGAACGAAAACGAAAACTGGCAGACGCGCGTGGGCGATCCTTATCGAATCTCCTAGGTAAACAAGACGATCGCGTTGCTCTCTTTCGAGAAAGCGAAAAAGCAATGACTCCTTTTCGCGAGAAAAACGCAAAATCGTAGCGCTGAAATAGCATAGAAGAAGAATATCGGAAAGAGATGGATTCTCCTTTGGGGGTCTTCGGTCCCTTTTGAAACGGCTCGTTGTCCGCTGGAGGACGTCGCACGACAGGACACGGTCTTCCTTTGGGCACGACGACGTGCTGGTTTTCATGGTGGCGATGTCGTGACGTGCGAGAAAGGAAAAACGAAAAAAGGGCGGGCAAAAATCCCGGTACCACCGCTCCGGTAGAAAGAGAGTTCGTCTCGTCGAGAGACGTTCTCATCGAATAATTGCTGGCGTCGCGCTCTTGCCGGTCGTCCTCGCCCTTAATTAACCACGGCATCCTTTGCCTCGCTCGCTCGACGCCGCTCTTCTCTACGTGCCTCTGTACGTCGCGTCGGTGCTCGTCGTTCTCCTCTTCCTTGTTTTCTCTTCCTTCTCTACGATACCACCACCATCGTCACCAACCGAGGGATTTTCCGCTGGCTCACATTGTCTTAACCTATCCGTTAACTAGCTCTTGCTGTGCGTATTGTAATGAACCCTGGCATGCCCGATCACGTTCGAAGATTCGCGCCCATTTCGGCGCTTCTATGCGTTTTCGTACGCCACGACACGTTCGATGCTCTTGAGTTGTCGTGAAAATCGTAGCTCCGTCGCGAAGCGAAGCGAGGAGACGCGATTCTGTGGAAGGACCCAAGGCAAAAGTCCCCGTATCGTTCGCCATGTTGTTTCACCGACAGTTTTCCTTTTGTATTCTTCTTGCTCTCTCCTATCCAACCGTACCCATTCGCACACCCCCCCGTACACGTACGCATCCTGGCGTAGCTCGCTTGCTTGTGATATCTCCACGCCGCGCATTCGTACCGAATCGATCGTCAATGTCTTCTAGCACCTTGCTAGATCTTCCCCGTAATTTGATTGACCCTTTGAGTCGACAACCGAAAGAAGAGCTCACCTTTAGTAGTATTGACGCGTTAACGAGATCATCGTTGCAGCTTCTGAAGGTGTAAAACGACCGATCGTGGATGGCGCAAATAAAATTGGTTCTCCCACGTGCGCACGAAGGAACGAACGATATTAAATTTGTTAACGATAGAAGGAAAAGAATCCGACCAGCAATTCGATCACTTGACAATCCTTTCGATGCGGCTGTTTTTCCGTCGCTGAATCATCGTACTCGGAATAGTTGTAACGTCCCTTGATGTGTTAGAAATGATGAAATTCGCAAAGACACTTGAATGTAACTTTCGTCGCTGAAGATATAACCGAACTATCGAGAAAATACAACGCGAGATTGAACAATTATTCCAATAGTAAAATCAAGAAATTATACTCATCTGATGAACGTACTAGAAAATTACGAAGAAAACATACGATCGACTTTCTACTCTAACCTATAAAATCTTTTTACGTTTTAAGTAACGCAATTGCTTGCTAGCAATCCTCGACACCCGTTACCATCGGCATTCCGTTAAAAGAATTTACCAAATGTCCACACTGTGACAAATTGTGGAGACTCGAGGGGAAAAAATTATATTTCCACCGTACGGCGAATCATTTATATTGTACAGGACAATTGGGTCGACACCAATCAATAATATCGTTATTAAACGTCAAAAATGATTATATATATCGAATAGTAAATATTAGGTATATCGGAAAGTTCTGTCCGTTTTTAAGCTAAAAGAGAGTAATATATTTTCGATACATTACTCCGTTACTAACCACCTCTTCACGTATATGTCGAGCACATACGCAAAAATGCAAAGAACTTAATTCTATAATTTTTTAGTGCAAAGTATATATTTTTTAAAAGAGATTTTAAACACGACTTTATACTATCTTATCGATTTTTTAAATACTTTCTCCTTTGTAGAGCTAGTAGATCGATTTGATGGAGTTGAACGACTCGTAATCCGAATGTCGCGAATGATCGCTTCACCGGAAAAGGAGCACAACGATTACATTCAGCTAAGTAACGTTAAGTGTCGATGAAAACGGTTATTATCAAATCCGTTCTATCCTAATGAAAATTATGAACGACTACGATGATCGTTGGGTAACGAAAGGATCGAATTGATCGTTAGCTTTCCTCCGGGTTGCCGGAGATTTCGAAGAAGGGAAGATCGTTCCTACGTGCGCCCGTACGACACACCCTCCCCCTACGAACGAACGACGACACGACGAAGCAATCGCGAAGGACGAGAAAGCGCCTCGATGCCGATCGTTCCTCGTAGCCAGCGCCACTGTTCCTCCATTTGTCTATGTGCCGTTTGTTGTGTTGTGTTGCATGCAGGAGGCCGGCTAGTGCCTGGCGGGATCGCCAGTCCCCCGGGATCTGGCGGCTCCACCGGAAACACCGGGAATTCGAACTCGGCGGCCGCGAGACGCGGCAATCGCAGACTGACGCGCAATGAGAGCCGCTATCATTCCGGTGAGTACACATCGATGATACGCGATGCGGTAGCAGCCAGCAGCGTCATCATTAGTGACGGCAACGCCACGACCGAGGAGAAAAGAATTCCTTCTCTTTTTCTCGAATCCTCGAACGTACTTTTATCGCAAGGGTAGGCTCAACCTCCCGATGCTTTTTATTTCTTTTCTTCTTTCTCTTTTATTTATTTATTTTTTTTAATCTTCCCTTTCCCCGCGAATTCAACCATTATCTTTTATAGCGCGGACGTATGTCGCCTCTCACGTGATATTACATTTTCTGCCACGGTGGACATACGTTGCTTTAGATTGCGATCGATTAAATTAATTAGCCTGGTCGATCGATTAAATAGCAATTGTTAAAGTTCGATAAATTTAAGAGTGTCGGTACGATACTCTTCGGCATTGTCGTACATACACTTGTGAGTATTATTCTTCTTTGCGAGAATTGCGTCTGATTGTTTTTCGCGTGAAATGTTTTTGTGATAAATAATTTTATCGAGGTACTGTTGCGGAAGGAACGCCTCGCGATACGTCGAACTGCAACTGAATTGTTTCGGAATGGACAACCGTTTCGCGATTCCTTCTCTTAGTACTAGAACGCGAATTAAAGTCCGAAACTGGCTGTTCACTCGCGTCCTTTTTGGATATCCACGAGGAACGAAGCGTCGTTAGAAGCGGAAAGAGGAGAAGAAGTCGATTTTCCGTTAAATAATGAAATTAACGCTTACTCGAGAGCAGACACGGTCTCATCGATGGAATCGCGTTATGGTTTATCGTAACGGGATGCGAGAATAACGGGGACCGAACTCTTCGATCATAGTGGAACAAATGTTTTAAAAGGATCGTTTCAGCCTTCGCCAACGAGCGTATCGAAAGACCACGTATTCCATTATTCTTCGACGGACTGTGCAACCGACTCGCGAAATATCGTCCGTTCTTTTTCTTGCTCAAACTTCACACGTGAGAAAAAGTAGAAATTTACAGACGTTTCCATCCTCGGCGATACCGAGATACTTCTTCTAACACGTTGTCTGTCACGCGAATTTTGCTTGTCTTCCTTTAGGAGCCACGATGAAATTTAACCCTTAACGCTTCAACTTTTAAGCGTGAATATCGACCGGCAACTCCAACTTATTCTCGTCATATATTGGCTTGCAAGTTTTTAAGCGTCAAACTTTAAATGCTACGATGACGTGTAAATAATAATGTTAAAGTCATTCAAAACAATCTTAATTCATTTTAGAGGTAATATAATTTTGATTGCAATATTTATATTATTAATTATAATATAAATGGAATCAAAGGTGCCTGACAAGCACACTTGGAGCCATAAGGGTTAATACAATGCAAATATTATTTGATGCTTACGAAGCTTCATATTTTAACACTTTGCCGGCCGCTGTCGCGTACGCGTGACTTCTCTTCGCCAATAGTGATGCTATTTTATCATTACGAAGTTTTTATATAATAGGAATACAGATCGATGCTATCTCTAGAGAAACAATTGCTTTGACTGTTCTCCTTTTCGAATTTACCTCTGTTAAGATCTTACATTACTGCTAAAATTCTACTAAAATTAGTAGAACCTCCGTGACACTCGCCGGCGTGAAAAATGCACGGCCGGCAAAGTGTTAACCCTTTGAGTGCCATGCAGAATTGCTTAATTTCATGCGAAAATTGTCAGGTTACTTTACAGAGAAACGCAGATCTTATGAAAAAGCGACGTTGGCACTCAAAGGGTTAATAAAGATATCTGATCGTCAAATAATAACCTTCTTATTTCATCGCGTTGAGAGAAAGATTTTCGAAAAATTGCGAGGGAAAAGAGACAGCAACGACTAGAGATAAAAAGAAAACGGAAAGATTCGAAAGAAAGAGGTTCCCGTATCTTTTAGCAAAGTGTATCTCGTAGCGGCAATCCTGCACCTGGTGCACCGTTAACGTTCGCGCGGACGGACGTAACTCGTAGAAGATAAGTCAGTAGTCGTCTTCGGGGAACGGTCGCATGCAGATAGGAGCGCGTACTCACTCATGCACGCATTCACGTACGCACTCTTCCAGTACGATAGGCGTACAAGCGTACAAGAGTGCGCTTCGTTACGTACCGCGTCCCGATGTTGCATGATGTCGTCGTAATAACGATACCGGCATGCCTGACCCGGAAATGCAGAGCTACTTTGTGGACGAACGTAACCTGCCTGCCTACCTGCCTGTCTGCCTGCGTATGGCGGCGCGCCACTCCGTCGAATCGCACGCGACCCCTCGACTATCAAAGAATACCGTCGAAGGCGACGATGATGAAACGAGGAAACGAGAGACAGACCATGAGACGAAGGGAAAAAATTAACATTCGTTCAACCGCTAAAACGATCGAATTTAACAAAGGGATTGAAAAAAAAGAGTCCGTCGCTGCCTCGCGTCATTTTGCTGCCTACGCCAAATCTTCGAGTCTTTTATCAACGCGGTGTCGTTTGATCGCGATCGTCGTCCCGCTGGAAGAGATCGTAGCGTTTTGTCGTAGCGTTGCTTGCGAAGCACGCGTTTCGTTTGTTTGTGCCTTCCGCTTACCTTTGACGCGTTTTTCCTGTTAGTAGCTTGCTTCAAGATCGCGAATATGTCAGACTTTGTTCGTGATCGATGTCTGCCGATTTGGAGGTTTCATACGTATCGCTCGCGCTGCTTGCATTTACTCGCATTGACAAGTCTTCTTCCACCTACTCAGAGGTACGTCAAGAGGCAGTGCAGCAGGCATTGGCAGCTATGCAGGGACGACCCAAGCCGTCATTGCCGATGCCATCGAAAAGGACCTCCGTCATGGCCAGAAGCCCCGATCGAGAGCGACGTGACAGTGGAGAATCCAGCAGCGACGAGGATAGCGTTGTCACGGAGGAGAGTCCTGGTGCAGGTGGCCCTACCGGTATAAATGCAAAATTATATTTCTTTCTAGAATACGTCTAGAAACGCTAGAAACCTATTGCTTTGAGTAATCGAAACATTCCGTACAGTTAAGAGAGATCTAATGAATTCTTGACGTATAGAGAGAAGGCAATGGTATAACGAGGTCGTAAATTAAGCTCTTAAGAATCGTAAGTACTTGCGAGACGTCTTCCGTGATGATCGAATGTAACTTCTGGGGAGGAAATGCGTCACCATTCTGTACGAATCGGACAAATAAAAAGGGAATTAAATATTCGCAGAATCGTTCGTTCTGTGAGGACGTATTAACGATTATAATTATACCGCTGCCAAAGAGTTAAATCTATATCTATCGATTGGGATAATATCAAAATCGCAACTATTTCAAGTCAATAAATAACGAAAATTTGTGGAGTTCGATATTACATCGAACGAACCACTTTTTCGCATGCTCCTGGTCACAGCTTGTCTGATTTTATGATCTCACTATATCGTGGCTAAACTCGCAGTTTGAATTAAAACTATTATAATATTTTCCAATTGAAAAATCGCTAAAAATAGACGCGCCTTTGGAAAACATCGTACGACGGATTTGACCGAGTCTACCGAGTTACACCGAGTCTACCGAATCGAATCTTATGTGTGCATAAATATTTGTATTACATGTTGATTGTTTCGGGTTGGTTCTTATTCCTGTACATCTCACGCCTACCTTACTTGTAAAATGTATCGCATAAAAGGTAAAAAAGGAAGGTCTTTGTAAAATAATATATGAGAAGGCAACGTACGTAGCCGTAGGTAGTCGGAGAAAACCTCATCGCGGATCAGCAGTTAAAGAAGGGATAAAGGGGGTTAACGAGTCCCAAAATATGGTCGCCAGATCGTTGGCGATTAATAAGTCGTCGATAAGAAAATAAGAAATGTTTTATTTTTTGATATTTTTCTTGGATTTACAAAAGTCAAAATTAACACGCAGGTGTATAGATAAATTATTTATCGTTCTAATTATTCCTTATTTATTATTTACACACTGACTAGAAATAAATTAATTTTCCAGTTGACTTTATCGTTTACGTAGCTTGGTACAACCAATATAATGTAAACTAATAGTGGGTTACCTGAACCAATAAAACAAATAAAACGTCTTCATAATTTTAAATAATAGGCGATAAGTTTTCAACTGCTTTTTATGATGCTTCTTGACGTACTATTCTAATATAAACACTTTAATAGATGCTTAATCATTATGATAATCGTTTTAAAAAAAAAAAACGTAGTTCAGCATTTCTTTGTCACAAAAACCAATTGTTTACACAGAACACGCATTTTGCTTATTATTGTTGAATGCACTTTGCTTTCAATGTATTGGTTATCCTTGTATGGAGATCCTTAAATCTGTTTACTAACGTTACGTACTGAAAATAGATTAATTCGAATGATGCGCACGTTTAAGTGTAACAAAATGTTATCTTATTTGAACGAGCAGCTGACCCATTATTGCTGTTACGAAGCATGTGTCGCAAAGAATGACATTGGATTAAAATTTATTTTTAACACAACAACGTACTAACATTCCTCGATAGTTATTCTAACACGGCGAAAAGTGTATTTATATTGGATTGTTCGGAAAGTTCGTGCCAATCTTGAAGGAAAATCGAAACGCAGCATATTTAAATTTTGATATACTTATATTCGATTATATAGGCGCCATTCTGTTCCACAACCTTTCTCCATCTGCAGGCAACTTGAAAATTCCGTCTTTCTAAAACCTCTCAGGTTTTTCGGCGGAAATCTTTTCTATATGATTTTTTATCTCGACCAAAGAGTTGAAGTTTTTTCCATTAAGGGAATTGTATAGTGATCGAAATAGGTGGAAATCTGGAGGCGTGAGATCTGGTGAATACGGTGGATGGAGTAGAACATCCCAGTCGAGCTCCAACAACTTTTGTCGAGTTGTCAAAGACACATGAAGTTCTTGTTCAATTGCTGTCTTTGGGAGCAAAGACTTTTCTGAATTTATCGTCTCAATGTTTAGTAAAAGCTCATAATGCAGGATTCCGTTCCAATCCCATTAGATAGAGAGCATGATCTTCTTAGGATGAATACTGGCTTTTGGGGTGGCTAAAGGTGATTCATTCTGCTTTCCCTGAACTTTTTCGCTTAACATTATTATAAGTGATCCAATTTTCATCCTCCGTCACTACTTGCTTCAAAAATGGTATCTCCTCGTTGCGTTTGTAGAGCGAGTCGCAAATGGAAATGCGATCCATCAAATTTTTCTCCATTAAATCGTGGAAAACCCATACATGAAAACGGTTTGTATAGCCAAGCTTCACAAAATGGTCGTCGTGGATAATGGATTTTTATATTTTTATCGTTTACTCTAATACACTTCGTCGTATAATCGTCGTGGGTTATCCTCGATCAGTGTTTTAATCTAATCTTCATCTGTGGTAGAGGATCTACCCGGGTGTTCTTGATCTTCAAGGTTAAAATCTTCAGGTTTAAACCTAGCAAACTACTTCCGCACAGCTATTTCAGCTATAGCACCTCCGCCATAAACAGCGCATATCTTGTTTGCCCCTTTTGTGGCAAACAGTGCCTATAACGCACTTTGTTTGCTTTCATATTCAAACTTTTTTCTAAATATGCCTGAAGTACTATCTTTTAATACATGTACGCATATCATTCGTTTTCAGTCATTCTAATATATTTAGACCCGTCCTTATGTCACCTATCGAAAATCGAAACGAACCTTAGAACCTTAGACGAGAACCTTCAAATCTGTTAATGTGAAATAAATCTCGCTTGTGTTATAGGATTTAGCAGGATAAGATGATTAAAAGTACTTTTGAGTTGATTTTATCTCATTAAGCACCGAAACGAAATTTTCGAAAAAGTCTTATCGAAGACCAACAGTTAAAGAAGGGCTAAAAGGGATTAACGAACCCCAAAGTGCAATCGCCAGATTATTAGCCTTTTCCTGACTTCGTTTACGTCCTGACGACGTAACAGATTTATTATTGAATATCTTTTTTGAATTTTAGAAAGTAAATCAATTTTCCGGTTGATTTTACTGATAACATTGCTTGATATCACCGATATAATATAAACTGAAAGTGGGTTTCGTGTATCAATACATAAATAAAATGTCTTTACAACCTCGAACGAGTAATAAATTTCTAACTAGTTTTTATGTATGCCGGTTGGCGTATTATTCTAACGCAAGCACAGTAATAGGCTCTTAATCATTACAACGAGGAAGTTAATAATTCATGAACTACAATTAGATGCTTACGCCACCTCTCAGGAACACGTATAATACATTATAATCTTCATTCTTCGACATAGTTGAGCATTTCTTTGTCACAAAAAATCAATTGTTCGCACAGAATGCGCAGTTTGCCTCTCATTATCGAATGCACTTTGCTTTCAATGTTACGTTACGTTATCTTACGTGATTTTTAAATCTGTTTATCAAGGTTACAATCTAAAAGTAGATTAATCTAAAGGATGTAAACATTTAAATATGATAAAACGTTTATAGCGCGGTTATGTTTTAAAGAAATTTTACAGAAAAAAAATGGCGTAACCGTAGTGACGTCATTCTTCAAATCACGATATTTCTGCACGCAAAAATACGATCCGAATTTCACTGATTCCGATACGCTTTACTAATTTTAAGAAGCAACAGCTTTCATCGTATCGTTTGCAACATTAAAATCCAGGCACCGGATTATCAGATACCAGCAGTACTGGCTCCGCTCGGGATACTCCACCGCCGCCAAGACCACCAGCTAGGAGGCCACCTGGCGCGGACATCACTGACATTGCCGAATACACTCCTCATGCGTATTGTAACATTCAACCGCCCGATGTAACGCATACCAGCAACACGCCTGCGTCGCAACAATCAACTAGACGTCCTGGTGCCGACCGTGTGAATCGTTACCACGTGGTAGAGGATCAGAATAATACTGGAACTACCGGACGCTGGAAAGTTTCCGCAAAAATACAGCAGTTGTTGAACACGTTAAAGCGACCGAAGAGGCGACCATTGCCGGAGTTCTACGAGGACGATGACATCGAACTCGAAATAGCAGCTAATCCGAAGGATCCGAACGCACCGAAACCGGAAGGTGGTTCCATGACATCGGCGATTGGTGAAGCATTGTCCGTGCCGTCGGGCCTACCTAGATCTCTCGAAGCCGCTATCCAAAGGTCTGTGATTAATGGAAATTAGTATGATCGTTACTACGAAAACCACTACGGACGAATAAACAATAATCCACGTATTTTGTTCCAGGTATGGTTCGGCAACTTACAAAGCACCCGTGGCGACCGTTCTCGATCCCAACGGGAAACTTTGCATCACGTTGACCTACGGAAAACTTCTTAGTCGTTCACATAAAATAGCCTACACATTGTTGAACAAGGCTCTAAGTCGCGGTGGTGATTGCTGTCTCAAACCTGGCGATAGAATCGCACTGGTATATCCGAACAACGATCCGATTAGTTACATGTGCGCCTTTTACGGTTGTCTACAAGCTGGTATCGTGCCTGTACCAATCGAGGTCCCATTGACTCGCCGTGACGCTGGTTCCCAGCAAATAGGTTTCCTCCTGGGTAGTTGTGGCATTCAGGTAACGTAAATTGATACGCGTAGTACTATGTAACTGATGTGTATTCTGTGACACTTCGAACTTCGAAATTAATTAAATAACTTGATTTAATTAGGTCGCATTGACTAGCGAAGCTTGTCTCAAAGGTTTGCCAAAAACCGCAGCGGGTGAAGTAGTGGCTTTCAAAGGTTGGCCAAAACTACATTGGTTTGTCACGGAACATTTGGGCAAAACGCCAAAGGATTGGTTACCACCACCACGTATAACCGATGATACACCTGCGTATATCGAGTATACCACGGACAAGGACGGCTCGGTTATGGGTGTTACCGTAACGAGGTCGGCGATGCTAGCTCATTGTCGTGCATTGACACAAGCCTGTGGTTACACAGAGGGTGAAAACGCCGTTTGCGTATTAGACTTTAAGCGTGAAGTCGGTCTCTGGCATAGTACTCTTACTAGTATTCTCAACGGGATGCACGTGATATTTATACCTTACGCCTTGATGAAAGTTAATCCTGCAAGCTGGATGCAAATGATTACTAAGCATCGTGCCAGTGTTGCCGTCGTCAAGTCACGAGATCTTCATTGGGGTTTGCTGGCAACCAAGGATCACAAGGACATATCTTTATCGTCTTTGAGGCTGTTATTAGTCGCGGACGGAGCCAATCCTTGGTCACTTTCATCCTGCGACCAGTTTCTTTCTGTGTTCCAGTCGAAAGGTTTAAGACCAGACGCCGTTTGTCCTTGCGCTTCTTCCAGCGAGGCCCTCACCGTTTCCGTAAGAAGGCCAGGTCGCGCGGGAGTCAACGCTACTGGTCGCGGTGTTCTTTCCATGTCTGGCTTGAGCTACGGAGTCGTAAGAGTAGATCAAGAAAATTCTCTTACCTCTTTAACGCTTCAAGATTGTGGCCAAGTTATGCCTGGAAGTAAGTCCTTTTTCGCACGATTATAAAGTGAATGCGCTCACACGTTACATCTTTCCTTTGTTAGGCATCGTAGTAGTAGTTAAAATGGAAGGACAGCCATACATTTGCAAAACCGACGAAGTTGGTGAGATATGCGTGCATAGCGCTGCTACTGGCAATCAATACTGGGGTCTACAAGGATTAACGAATAACACTTTCAAAGTATCGCCATTGCAAGTCGATGGCAGTCCATTGGGCGACGTAGAATATACTCGATCTGGTTTATTGGGTTTTCTTGGTCCTGGCGGTTTAGTATTTGTTTGTGGATCACGCGACGGTCTAATGACTGTTACTGGAAGAAAACATAATGCAGACGACATAATAGCTACCGTGTTAGCTGTCGAACCAATGAAATTTATTTATCGTGGCAGAATTGCTGTTTTCAGTGTCCGAGTTTTGCGAGACGAAAGGATATGCGTCGTGGCCGAACAAAGGCCTGATTGTAGCGAAGAAGAAGTAAGTCGATACATCGAGAATGTATCACCGATCGACCTATCTTCACGTTACATCTTTTTTTTAGAGCTTTCAATGGATGTCGCGCGTGCTACAAGCAGTTGATTCGATTCACGCCGTAGGAATATATTGTCTCGCGTTGGTACCCCCTAACTATCTACCCAAAACACCTCTCGGTGGTATACATCTATCGGAAACAAAAAGACGTTTCTTAGAAGGTGCTCTTCATCCTGCAAACGTTCTACTGTGCCCGCATACTTGCGTTACCAACTTACCAAAACCACGCGAAGTACATTCAGGTAAGTGGGCTATAGCTTCTCAGTGAGAACCGATACTTAACGATGCAGGTTATCCGTACATGCAGACTTACGTACATGAGTACGTAAAGCATAATGGGTATACTAATAAATGACACGTATGTAGGCAAATATCAGAATATTTTTATGAATTTTTTTATAGAGTGCCATATGCAGTCTTTCAAAAGAATGTGGAGATTTTACTTTCAATAATATTATGGAATTAATTTTTGACAAAGTAAACATCATTTTTTTTCATATCTTTAGGTATGAAATATCACAGATCCTTTTGAATCATTCTGCATAGAATTTCATAAGAGTGATCAATGAGAGAGTGAGTGTTGCAGTTTTTCTAAAAGTTCGCCACGAACTTGAATCTTATTATCATCTTAACACCAAACTGTGCTTCATGCATATTGATACTTTAGTATTATTTGTAAAGATTTATGCCATATAACAGACACTTTTCGTATATCGTATATTTTTAATTTCATTACTCTAGAAAATTGCCCATGCTTAGCATGTTTATTATGTTTTGTTGCCTTTCTTTCTTTTGGCTGAGATCCGACAATCCTGTAGCACCCTGAATCTATAAAATCACGTATATATAGTGATGTGGAATGAACTTCGTAAAATAATACTTTACTAAGATAATTATCGTAATACGTTGTATTCGCGCTCTAATTAATCTTACGTAAAATGATTAATCAGTTGTCATTATCGGTGTTCAATTATCAGCACTGATAATACTTCACATCGCTACGTTTATTATTTATTCTAATGCTTGACAAACATTGGACTTCGACTAAATTACTATGACCCACGGAATGTTCCAAGCACGAATAAAGATATGCACTTTCAACAGTACAGCTTTTTTTTGTCCAAGCTTTGATTTTCCGGCCTCAGTCAGGGGAGAGTGTGTGAGCTACTCATTATTGGGTTGAATGTTTGTGTTGGTTTACTAACGGAATGGTGCGGGGGCGTGTAGCGGGGGATTCTGTTACAGACGTTGGCCCAGCGAGTGTGATGGTTGGCAACATAGTTCAAGGTAATCGATTGGCTTCGGCACAAGGTCGAGATATGGGCGTTTTAGACGAGGACAGTGACAATGCGAAAAAGGTAGGGACACACGTTCCTTCATTCCTAATTGGATACAAATTAACGTTATTAATTATAAATCTTCGTTGCGTTTCAGTATCAATTCATTTCGGAGATTTTACGATGGCGCGCTATCAGCACTTCCGATCACATAATATTCACTTCATTGAACGCCAAAGGTGCGGTAGCAACCTCTTTATCTTGTTCGCAACTCCACAAAAAAGCAGAACGAATTGGAAACCTTCTACTTGATCGTGGAAGAATTAATACGGGAGATCACGTGGCATTACTATTTCCACCGGGTACCGATTTAATATGCGCCTTTTATGGATGTCTATACGTAGGAGCTGTACCTGTAACGATTAGACCTCCACACCCTCAAAATCTGCAAACGACTTTACCGACCGTTCGTATGATCGTTGACGTTAGCAAGTCGGTGCTCGTACTCACGAATCAAAATATTATGAAACTTTTGAAAACGAAGGTAATTACGAGAAAAGAGACATTATTATCTTTAAATTACTCGTCTTTTACTTTAATACCTCGTTGCTATACACTTAGGAAGCGAACAACGTCGTGGACGTAAAGAGTTGGCCGACTATTCTCGATATGGATGACATGCCAAAGAAGAAGCTTCCGGTTATGTATCGAGCCCCAACCGCAGAAATGTTAGCATATTTGGACTTTAGCGTTTCCACCACGGGCATGCTTGCAGGAATTAAGATGTCTCACGCGGCTGTAACTTCTCTATGTCGTGCCATGAAGCTCGCTTGTGAATTATATCCTTCCAGGCATATCGCTCTCTGTTTAGATCCTTATTCGGGTCTTGGATTTGCACTGTGGTGCCTAAGCAGTATATACAGTGGACACCACTCTATATTGATACCACCGTCTGAGGTTTGTATCCGCTCTCTTAAATCGAATTTATACGCATGTACTTATTTTAATCGATTCCGTCATCATATATCGTGATAGGTGGAGGCGAATCCAGCTCTCTGGTTATCGGCGGTAAGTCAATCCAGGGTTAGAGATACGTTTTGTTCGTACGGTGTTATGGAATTGTGTACGAAAGGATTGGGTTCCTCGGTTCATGCGCTCAAAGCTCGCGGTGTCAGTTTAGCCTGCGTTAGAACGTGCGTTGTCGTGGCTGAAGAAAGGCCACGTATATCCTTAACTACCAGCTTCAGTAAATTATTCTCTGCGCTTGGCCTAAGTCCACGCGCGGTATCGACCTCTTTTGGATGTAGAGTCAATACTGCGATTTGTCTTCAGGTAAGGTCTTATCGTTAGCCGATCGAACAACGAAGTTAAAGTTGGAAGATTCGTGGAAATATATATATATATATTTTTTTTTTAACAGGGAGCGTCCAGTCCAGAACCCTCGACGGTTTACGTAGATCTACGAGCATTACGTAACGACCGTGTTTCCCTCGTTGAAAGGGGTAGCCCACATTCGCTTTGTCTAATGGAATCTGGCAAATTATTACCCGGAGTTAAAGTTATTATAGCGAATCCAGAAACTAAAGGACAATGCGGAGATTCTCATTTAGGTGAAATTTGGGTTCAATCGTCGCATAACGCCAGTGGTTATTTTACGATCTACGGCGATGAGAGCGATTACGCGGATCATTTCAATGCACGCTTAGTCACGGGAAACACTAACGAAGTTTACGCTAGAACCGGCTACCTTGGATTCCTACGACGTACTGAAAGTGTTCAGCAATCCGTCATTAGCGACGTTCCCGGTGACACATCTACGTCGGAGGCAGATCTCATACCCGGAGACGCAGAATTACATGACGCTGTTTTCGTCGTTGGTGCTCTCGACGAAGCTATATTACTTAGGGGCATGCGTTATCATCCGATCGATATCGAAAATAGCGTCATGAGATGTCATAAGAAGATCGCAGAATGGCAAGTATTCTTCGATAAATATCGAAGTTATTTCGATGCGCACTTCAACGATTTATGGTTTCTTTTTTTTCTTTTATTAAATCTCTAGTGCCGTATTCACATGGACGAATCTACTAGTAGTGGTGGTGGAACTCGACGGAAGCGAGAGCGAAGCTCTCGATCTAGTAGCTTTGGTCACCAGTGCGGTCTTGGAAGAACATCATCTGGTAGTAGGAGTCGTTGTGGTCGTAGATCCCGGAGTGGTACCTATTAACTCACGCGGTGAAAAACAACGAATGCATTTGCGCGATGGATTTCTCGCCGATCAACTCGACCCGATTTATGTGGCATACAACATGTGAGCGGTATTAAAGTATACAATAGCAGCCGGTTTGAACAGATGTTTTTATGAAATCTACGTTATGCTTTTGGTTAGTAAACTCTTTGACGTTTTGAAGTATGTACACATTGACAATGAAGTCGTACGTTGTATATAATAGGTCTCTCCGAGAACGGGCATCGTACGCTTCGTCTTTCCACCAACGATAGTCTTTTCAACTTTCTAAATAGAGATCACCAGAGAAATAACGTTGTACAGTTCGGCTAGCTTCGGCTGGCATTGCCCCCTTATATGCTGAATTGTTCGAAGTATTCAACGATAAATAGCTTCTTCATTGGTCTATAAAATTTGAACGATAGTGAGCCGTTATATTCGCGAGATACGTAGCTGTTATGGATATATTTATAACATCAATGCAAAATGCATACAAATACGAATTTGCAACAAATGCATAATAGTGTGAAATATCGGTCAAAAAAATATACTTTTGTATGACTTTACAGGGTTAATCGACTTTTTGCAGTAAGCGTAGACAACTCTAACATTAGTATATTATTATAATGTAAATTTCATTCGTTAACCTATTTCCAGTTTACCATTGCTTATAAATAGCCCACTATCATTCTAAAGTTCATCATCCTAATGAATTCGAATGTAAGGCCAAGAAGTAATTACCGCGTCGAAAGATGAAATTGTATTAAGCTGCGTCGCGCACAACATCACACTTTTATATGTAGTAGTAATAAAACTTTGTACTACATTGAGAATGTGCAGCGCGCAATAAACATGGAAGAATCGTTCCGCATTAAAAGTGATTTCTAT
>JAITYT010000702.1:1098711-1109993 GCA_025433975.1 Liostenogaster flavolineata | reverse complement strand
AAACGTAATTTTGTATTTTCCTTTGCGCTTTATATATAAATAAACGAAAAAATATTTTAAGCATAAATTCAATAGCAATTAAAGACATGGAAGCAAAAATAAATAAGCATCGTTTATTTATATGTAAAGCTCAAAGGAAAATACAAAATCACGTTTGACGTATTTATTTATACGTTCCGCCCGGTTAACAGGTTAATCTCGATTTTGAAAAAGTCACGAGCAGCGCGTTTGTCCGTCGAGGCACGAAGAAGCTTTTTCAAGTAACTCGACGTTATCGTTGAACGCAACGCGCTCGGAAGGATGATAATTTTCTTCTTTTTTGTCGATGCACTGGAACTCGCCGAAGTTCCGTTCGATTCTTCGCGACATTCGCGTTCGTAGATCCCAGATCGAAGGAAGATAAATTCGCGTCGAGTTGTTGATCTTTTTTCTCCTTTCATCGCGTTCGAAGCCGTCGACGTTCCGTTCACGAGGAGGAACGCGCATCCGCGTTCCTAAATCTTAGATCGAGGAGACACCGGCTTCGAGGAAGCGCGAGGCGACGTCGATTGCCGCCGCTGAGTCGCGAGGAAAAGAAACGAACTCGCGTCTGACACGTACAATAATTCCGTGTCGCTTGCACGCACGTGACTTTTTCTAAGTATTACGCAATCGTCGAACGGTCTAACCTCGTTACATCGGCTACGCGAAGGTCCTCCGTTTTTGTTTATCCCCTATAAAATTGCCGAACCTCGAGCAACCTGCTGCCTCTTGCGACTCGAGCGTTTGGTGGTTCGCAATGTTGCTGCGAATGGAAATTTCACGGAATATTCGGCCGTAACGGAGAACGCCGTGTATCGGTAATTTTATTCTACCACTGGATTTTTTAAATCGGAGACTAATTTTTTGCTCCTGTGAAATTCGTTACCCGCTTGTCCTTAGTGCGCATATTTTTCGATCTTTTCGTGCATTCGAAAAACGTCGAACTTCCGCGAGAGCGAAGGGATTCGTCGATCATAGACGTCTGAACGAGTAGTTTGATTTAACTCCGATTTGGTTTCGGTGAAGTTATTTTTTAAAAATCTCTTTTCTTTAACCTGTTAATCGGGGAATTCCCTTAATCGGCTTATTCTTGCTATATTTATTATTGATTTTGATTAATA
This sequence comes from Liostenogaster flavolineata, assembly GCA_025433975.1. NCBI lineage: Eukaryota > Metazoa > Arthropoda > Insecta > Hymenoptera > Vespidae > Liostenogaster > Liostenogaster flavolineata. Next base: position 1,108,851 of record JAITYT010000702.1, on the reverse strand, counting down.
TCGATATAATATTGCTTTATAATGAGCTAATTATGCTTAAAATAAATTTTACGCTTTACGTAATTTGTTTTTACGTAATATAAATTTAAAACGTTTGACATATTTATACGTCTCGCTTGGTTAACAGGTTAAAAGAATGACCTTTTTAAAAAGAAAAACGATATCGACTTCCTGAGAGCACGAACATTACCTTGATAGACATAGTTTTTGTGTAAAAATTGACGTCGACCACATGGCGTGACGAGTTACCAAAATTTTCCAAGAAGAATCCGGCAAGATTTAAATAAATTGAATCGATCGATTCTTAATATAATTCAAAAGAGTAAAGCCGAAAGTTTCGCGATCGTTCGAAAGTCGTCCATCGGAGATGCAACGAATAATTTCCTTTGGTAACGATCGAACGAGAGACGACAGTATACGAAGGTAATCTTTTATTTTCTCCCTTCTGCTCGGCGAAAAAACCTTACTATTGTTTTTAAATATACGTCGACTCGAGAAGCCCTGGAACTACAGGCGACTCCTACGATGCGAACTAAAAACGAAATTTTGAAGCCGATATCCGCTTCGTGCTCTCTGATCACTCCCATCCATCGATTTGCACTTTAACGTAGACGGATGACGAACTTCGACAGGAACGAGACGCACGTGTGTCGCGTGAACCACCGTGCGAGCGACACCCTAAGATCGCGGAGAAAATTTCTTCGAAAAATTTGTGCAACCTCGTAAAAATAAAAACCAAGTCGAACGAAGCGTTACTTCGTCTTTTCCTCGATCTATTAGTTTCCAGTGTGCAATTAAATATCTCTTCTCTTTTCTTCGGGAAGAAAATTCGAAGCTCTAGCTCCGACTCGGAAGCTAATGACACGTAGCTTCTCAAAAGATATTTAATTTAAGGTCATCGCTCGTGTATAAAAAAAAAAAATGCTTGTTAAATGGCACGCATTGACGTTTTATACGTGGAAATTATGGAGTCCTCTTAGCCGAGTTAGAATATCGCGAATAATCGAGAATCGATCGCCTTGCGTTCTACGTATTCCTTTGAGAAAAAGAAGCTTAGCTGCGGTAGAAAAAAAAAACGAAAGAACATCGGAAACAACAAAACCATCACCTATCCTATTGTTAATTTTTGAGCACAATTACTGTTACATTTGAATAGTTGACGTGGAATTTAATCGATTCGCGTCTGCCGCAGCCAGCAGAACGGAGCTGCCATCACAGCGACTCCTCCACATGTGGACATCGCCATCCCGACTCAGGATCGGCCGGGCACCCAGGAAAAAGTCGACGCCTTAAAAGCTGAGCGCTGCAGCGGTGGCAAACAGCTTTTGTTCAGCCGGAAAAGAGCCGGTAAAAGATGGAGAACCCCGATGGCACCAGGAGGAAGCTCTCCTTCCTCGGCTTCGGCAAGAGACCATCGGTGAGTGGGATTTCTTTTTTCTCTCTTCCTCTTCGTTTTCGTTAAATCGTGGCGAACGATAGCGGATTTGCGAATTTACCTTTTACCTCGTGATATCGTATGTAACGCCTTCTCTCTTTCGTCACTCGGGGTTTTCGTAAATTTTGAGAAAGGTTCCTTTTGTAAACGAATAACTCGGTTTCGCGTGAACATTTCAGTTATCTTAGGAACGCCTCGAGTGCCTCGAAAATGTAATCGAAATTCGTCGATGTATCGTACTTATCTCTTCCTTTATTCCGTTACTTGAATTTTTTCGTACCTTTGCGAATCTTCGCAGAGAGAAGCGGATGACTCGATCTTGCTCGAACATTTCAGTGATTTTAGAAACACTTTAACCCCTTGGTTGGGCCAAGCGGCTTTAGCCGCGGACCGCTTTCGCTGTCGTGGTGGGTTAAAAAAGTTAAAAAAAAAGATAGACTACAAGTTCTTTTAATTTTAACAAAATAAGTTCGCCGTTGTGGCTTTAGAAGCACAAGAAAGCATAAGAATAACTTTTTAAATCATTAAAATCGGTGGATTGGCTCCAGCTGAAAGATAAGGGAAAATAGGTCCCCAACTAAAGGGTTAAGTACCTCATGGAAGTCACGGTAATAATTAATTACCTAACGGAAAGAAAAGTTCATTTTCATTTTCGAACGGCAAGGAATTCGATGATGACTTTTCGAGGAAAAAACGCAGAAATTCGCGAATATGAGAAAACCGTACCGGTGATCGTCTCGCGTGAAAGAACGAAAAAGAAGGGGGCTACAGTGGACGCATGACAGTCGAGGAGATTACGAGCTACCAGTGGATGGCACGTAGGCTAGGCTAGGTTTCGTAACGATTTCTATCGATTGATCCGCTTGTTCATTTTGTTCTTTCGTAGGCAGTCGATACCAATGTAAAGCGCGGCTAGGAATGACAATGAAATAAATCGCCGATAAATCATTCGTAAGTCAATTCTTTACGGATGGGAATAATGACGACTCACGAAGAAGTTAATAGGAAGTGGCCTTGTTGTCAGCCTTTAGTAATCTGGTAACTCGTTTTAACCGCAATTTCTGCATCCGCTCGATGGTTTTTTTTTCGTTTTATCGTCGTTTAATTATCCGTAATTGGTGCATGGCCGACCATAGGAGCAACCGTCGTCGACGCTGATCGCGTCGCGACGCTTCCAACGACGCGTAAACGGCCGATGAAAAGACGTCAGGAAAATCGACGTTACTCGTACGACGTCGTAGAAATTACTTCTCTCGCTAATTTCGTCCTAAGCCCGAGCAGCGTAAAAATACGCGATTTATTCGCTACCGAGTGCGACGCGAATCGTTCGACGAAGTAGACGAGATTCGTCTATTCTTTAACCTCTTAACTGCGGAGTTTAGTTTTAGAAATCTCTCACAGAGTATGGCATTAAAGTCAATTTCACGAAAAGCGAGAAAGGATTATATATTTATGTGATAAAAAATTAACAATTCGTTCTTGAAAAACTTAAAAATTGTCATCAAATAATAAAATTTATGAACAAAAAGAATTAAAGACAGAAAATAATTTTAAGGAATCAATTTATTTCAGTGTGGTCTTATTTTCATTGAGACCTTATACTTTATTTTGATAATAACTGAGGAAATAGGTAAAAAATCCAAGCAAAACTTTTAGTTCGTGCAATCTCATTTATGTTATACAAGAATATCGTAAAACCGCCGCCATAAAATACATATAAGTCGTATTAGCAATATAAAAGAAACATACCGACAAATAATATTTTTATTACTTATTATTGAAATTTTGAATTTTTATATCGAATGATAATTTTTTATTCGATCGTACCGTTAGAGAGATTTGGATTGACGTGTATACACGTCGAATGCAGTTAACTGGTTAAGGAAGTATTCGCCGTATCGGTATTTCATTGCGCGTTATTTCATGTATTTCACAACGGTCAACTTTTTTCTTTCCCTCTACCTCCGTAAACGTAATTAGCGTATTCTCTACTTGGCTATATCTTCGAGGAATATTTATATTTTATATTTTTTTCTAAAATATCGGACACGCCATTCTAAACGCATGACGAATCTAGTCGCTTGATTGCAATTTAACTCGAAAGTTATGTCCTGGAAGACGGTACGTATTCAACCTGCGTAACAGCTTGTATGCGTTTCTGGAGTGCATAGTCGTGGTTTGTGCATGAATCTTTGTAACATGACAATTTTATAACGCGAAAATTACGAAGATTGACTTCGCGCTATGAAGAATCGAATATCGAATCGTCGTTGATCCATCGCTCGTTATCACGATCGCGTAAAAAAGTAAGTAGCAAAAATACGCGCGTCGTAAAAGTTGCAAATTTTCCCCCGTATTTCGATGGCCGATATTATGCAATCGTCTCCCTTCCTCCTTCGATGTTGGTGCATATGAAATGTCGGATTTTCTTTACACGTGAACGTTTGTTCCCCTGTTTTCATTATGCTTTTGTTTTTGCTACTGTCCATTGCCAGAGTCACATTTCAACAAAGAAGATTTTCTCAAAAGTGTTCCACTTCGTTATTTATTTTGAATTTGAAAACGATATTCGTGTAATTGTTTATACGAGTATAAATTTGGTAATAATACTGCAAAAGCTGTACGCAATATAAACCAGGCGTTTCCAACTGTATCTACACGGGAACTTGCTACCAAAACGAAAATTGACCATACACAACAATATTGCCGACACTTTTCTGAAATTGGCAAGGTGAAAAAAATGGATAAGCGAGTACCGCACGAACGCTCGGCCGCGCTTACGTCGTACAAAACGATTGCGAAATTAAATGAATTAAAGTATGAAATTTTACAGCAGTCAGCTTATTCACCGGATCTTTCGCCAATCGACTTTCATTTTTTTAAACATTTAGAACAGTTTTTACGGGCTAAACAACGTGAAAACGAAGACATCCTGAAAAATTTTTTTAAGACAGGCATCTATGCATTAAAATCTCGTTCGGAAAAGTGTATCGAAGCAGATGGAGCATATTTTGATTAAATTAACAACTTTTGAGAAAAGATACGCAATCTTAGATATTGCTTTAAAAATTCGACATTTCATACGCACCAATTTAATGCGATGACCGTGTATCGTAGACGTCGAGGCGGTGCGACTCGTTTCGACGTCGTTATGCGTTCGGTTCGTCACTTGGTCGATTACCGCTCCTCCTTTGACGGTGCAGACGCGTATTAAAGACACGTGACGCCTGAAATTACTGTTAGAAATATGGTTTTTACGTAATGACGAACTGTTAGTTTTTCGCGTTATTGCGATCACGGCTGTCGCAAACGTCGATCTTCCGTCAAATTCATTGTCGCGAACGAATGGATAGTCATTTCGACATGCATTCGTATCCGACGATCGAGAAAGGAATCCAATTACTCGCGTCTTTGTAAATCCTTACGTCCTGCGAATTACGGCGACGTTGTAAAAAAAAAAAGAAAAATCTTTCGATCGATCGTCGCTCATTTGCAATTTCGAGTGTTTACTATGCGAGGAAGCGCGAAGACAGTGTCGATAGATCGATCATTCGCTCGGACTGAGAGTCTCCTTTATTCGTGCAAAAACGCGTTGCGAAGAGTCAATGCACGCGCGTAGAGACACGCGGAATTGCACGGAGAGGAGCCGTCGATGGCTCGATAAGATCGCCCCTCGAATCAATTGGACGATTCCTTTCTTAACGATTGGGAATCCTATATCTCGAGCGCTGTTGTCGACTCGAATCAGCGCGATCTTTGTCGTGTCGTCGACAGGAGCGTCGATTTTTCTTTCTCTCTCTTTTTGCCTTCCCAATGATAAAAAAAAAGCCTCGTTACGATTTTATCCAGCAATTTTAATTCCTTCGCGTCGCCGACCAACGTTAAAAATTAATTTTAACGGCTGTGAAATGACCGAAATATTTTATCCGATCTCCACGTTAAAAGTCGATGCTCTAAATGTCGTAGCGTAACTGTGCGACGAAGCAACAAAGCAAAGCTTCGCATGAATTACCGAAACGAGAAAATCCCGGCGATGAATAAACTGCGACTCATGACAACGAAAAAGAAATTATACGAAAAAGAAGAAAAGCAAAAAATAATTGAACGAGATACAAGCGTTCTATTATTTCGCTACCGACCGAAGTAAAATTCACTCATTTTCGTATTTTTAATCGTCACATTCAGAGGGGAAACTCGTAATACCCGCAGCGAGAAACGTTAGAAACTATACAATTAAAATTATAAATCACGATTACAAATTAAAAATTATACGATCGAGCTCTCTTCGATATTTCGACGAACCGAGAGAGAGAGAGAGAGAGAGAGAGAGAGAGAGAGAGAGAGAGAGAGACGAAGTGACTTTCCCTCGAGGAGCAAAGCAACGACAGTGTCCGGGCAAGCGGCCAACCATAGGTGTCGTGCGATCCTATGGACTGCTTCGCGTTCGATGTTAAATGGGTATTGACCTACGACCATCAACAATCAGGCCAATCAGTCCAGTCGAGGTCGTCCCGCTTTTCAAATCCATGTCAGAGTTACACAGACGACTCCGCGATGAAACGGATAATCCATAACGCGCTGGATCCTTCCGTTGGTTTCTCCTTTGCTCGCTTAGCAAAACATCCCTTTTCCTTCTCGCCGATCGTCGTGAATTTAGGCGAAGAGTGCCACGTCTCGAGGACAACGCGGATTTTTAGAGGATCCGCGAGATGTTTATCTCTACGGAATTGGGAATGGCGGCGCTCCCGCGGCGAGTTTCGTTCCGGAAACTCGCGTCGACCGAAGATTATCGTGGTGCGTGACGCGTCCAGGCTCGCCTCGAACGACAGCGGCGCGTCGTCGCGTCTCGATGTTTACTCGTGTCTTAAGAAAAATTGCCGAGTCGCGCAAGTTGCATAAGTTCGAAGAATTGACTCCAGATGCGCTCGATTGTTCCTGGCTGCGAATGCCATCGAGGAGAGCCGCGATGTCCGCGGAGTTCTCGTCGATGCAGATTGCCGTCTGGTTTGCGTCTCGGTAGATCGGTCTTCCGCCTTCTCGCGCTAAGAATTCGTTTTCGAGGGTCCGCGCGTCGAGAATTCAATGGAGACGCGGTCGCGTCTCTTCTTTCGCCTCTCTTTCGATTTTTTTTATCCTCGAAACTTCACCGATCCCAAGCGGACGAACCGTGGTCATATTTCGGACGCTTCTTTTCGAGATTACGTCGATTTTTCGCTCCTTGGAAATCTCTCGTAAGATCAGAAGTTTATTGGTAACGAAAAAGCCGTCTTTAAATTTTCTATCGACACGTTCTTGCGCGGAGGATTTCTAGTAGAGTCGAATAATTCCACGTAGATACGATAGATAACGAAACGTAAGAAATCAAGAGATCGTTAAAGCGATCGATTATCATTGATAGAAAAGATCTGATTGCCAAGCTATCAAACCGATAAGTGTTGACAGAAAAGATCCAATCAACGCGCGCTCGATTGGCAAACCTTAACAGAGAAAGTCGTTTGATAGACTTCCGTTTGACAAGGTGTCGATACACGACGCTTTAATCAATCGCGTTGGTACCTCGAAACTGGGAGGAAATCGATCGTGTTTCGACGAAACGAAACGTTACGATCCTACGCTGCGTTTACGACGTCTCCTCGTTGTCGCCACTTTAATTTCTACGTGACTCACCAATTGATCGCGCGTAATTCCTCTCGCATTACTATTCGAACTGAGAAAGGAAGTCCAACGAAGAAAACAATCGATGATGTCGGCGCGATTAAGAGAGAAAAATAAAAAGAGATTTGATTGGACATGACTCGAATTAATACCGATCGTTATCAATAACACGTGTTCACGTTCAGAACTGGCGGCAAGCGAGGGCGTAAGACACTCGCGAAAATTGGAAAGACAATTTGGCGATAACGAGGGCCGAACTATCATCCTTCGTGCTGATCCATGGTCAAGAATCGTTCTCCACGCGAGAACCGCGATGAAACCGCGATCTCTACTAAAATTCGTCGACCTCTTCTTTCGATCGATCGAATACGATGGATATGTGCCTGAGACCACCTCCCGCACTGCATACCGCGTAAAAAAGCCCGCGAAACAATTGGTTTCGAGTTCGAGAAAGATCGCGTTAAATTGCAGCAAACTATAAAAATAATTAATCGATAAAAATACTATCAGAATTGTAAGAACGATTAAATATTAATAATATAATTAATAATATAAATAAAATTAAAAGATTTATATTTACACTCTATAATGATATTATAGTTTATTTATTAAACGATTCGTATTGAAAGAGTATTGTATTGGGTCTGTCGAAAAGTTCTGTCGTTTTTTAATGAAAAGGAACCGATACGTTTTCGATGGATTAAATTAATATTTACCGAATAATATAATTTTTATGGTTGCTGATCATCTCTTCTCGTATACATCGAGCACGTACATAGAAATCCAATGGTCGAGGAAGGAGTCAACGTTAAAGTTTGTGATGTCATTATGTGACGGAACATTCCGGTAGACCTAATATATCGTGTAGAAAATATCCCAAAATTACAAGCCGATGTTGTTTCTTCTCTCTTGTATTTCCATGCTGGTCGACTACGTTCCCAATCAGTTTTACAGAAATTTATACAAAATACAGTTTTATACGGACCGATAGTAATTCTTGTATTACGGAAGAAAGGAAAATATGACGTCTTGGTACGATGAGAAATCTCATTAAAAGACTTGAAAGGTTAGCGGTATAAAGATAGAGTGAAAGAGAAGAAAGAATTGCAAAGATCCTACATCTCAATGAAAAGGTCGACGAATAGAGCGACATTCTGCCGTTAAATTAACCGGAAATTGCTAGTCGAAAGAGCACCGATTGACACGTGAAATACGGTTCGATGGAGATGTCACTCGATCGATCATTACCTCGTGCCGCGCGTTTCGATGTCGACTGTATTAGACAAGTTTTTAACGCTAAATTCTGCCTTTTAACAAAGAAGTCATTTTCACTACTTTTTAATTTCGTTTAGAAAAAGATTATATTTATTGATGATACAATTTTTTGAATTTTTGAAACTTTATGTACACGATAAAAACGCATTTATTAATAGCTGTATTTATCTCTTCGCCCCTCCCCCTCCCCCTCTTTGTTTCCGTTATGTCTACGTGTTATACCCGTATTGCCCAAAAGCAGTCATTTTAACTGCTTGGGAAATTTAAATTAATTAAATGAATTTTATTATTGAATTTCGTGATTTCTTTTAGAATATTTTTTTTAGGACTGGTCCTAAAATTCTTGCGAGAAAAAAGTTATAATCGGCACAAAGTTAGAAAAACCCAAATGGTCTAGATGGAATTTTCCACATACTCCTTATGACCAGTCCAGCCCTGTACTGAAATATCGTATTTTATTTTTTCGATTTCCGTTACATGATAACAAAAGTCTATAAATATTGTTGATTTCAACGTACATTAGATAAGTTGCAATTGCTCAGTGAAAACAAAAAGTAGTACTTTTTATTCTTATCTCTATGCAATGATACTTGTTCTAACAGGTAGTGTTCTAACGAGTTAAATTAAATTGTTCGTTCTATATTATTTGCGACCTAAATTTATGAAAGGAATGTCGAATAGAAATGATTTATTGAAAAAGCTAATTAACATACACAAGTGTAGAGTGCCTCGATATAGAACCAGATGCAATAAATTTTGAACTGTCATCTGATGATAAAGCGGTTCGCGTTTAAAGGCATCTGAAATTGAAGATAGCGATAAAGAATCGACCACTGACAATGAGAATGCAAATATCATCGATATATCCGGAAAGAGATGTAGGATGCGAATTATTTCAGACTCCGATCAAGAAAATGAAAACAGCTTTCAGGAGATCAAAACTGCTGCTGATGATACTGTGTAGTCAACATTTGAAGCATTGAAGAAGGTGATATTCCTGGAAGATTACCATCTACGTGTATTTTCGTTGATAATAGATAACCACGTGATAAAGCATATAAGAATGTGCACAGAAGCAGAATGTCGGCGAATTTTAAAGAATAATTGGACAACATCGTTACCGGAAATATTTGTTATTATTTATTCTTTATTATTTAATATTTACTAATAACGTACCGTGTAATTTTAAACGATATAAAACAACGTTAGAAATTAATTTTAAGTATATTCCTGTACGCATTAGTTTTTCTTTCACTAGGTATATACTAAATTTCAGTCTTCGCAGTGTTAAATTCGCTGATCTCGCATCGATTCGTGTCGACTGTTCACCGCGTGCGCGCTTAAAGGTATAAGGAATGCATTTTTAATGTTCCGGAGTAACTAGTTATCGATTCGCATTAACGACTTACTGCGGACGAGGATAACTACAACCATACGTGGTATCAATAACCTATAAATATTCCGTATTATATTTGTGCTTGTAACACAAAGCAAGGGGAAAAAAGAAGGTTCTTTATCAAAGAAATAGCTTCGGTAAGTTTGACGAATAAGAGTACGCGTCGAGAACGTTCAAATCGAACGTATACTCAGCTCGTTCGTTCATGTTCGCCTTTAACGCGAAGAAAGATCTGGAAGAGATCGAATACTTGAATAAATCAGCTCGATAATACAGGGTGACCATTGGGAATGTGTTAAAAGTAAGTAGTTATTACTTCGTAACAAATAGGCCAAATAAAATGAATAAAACGCCATTTTGTAGAGAAAACTTGTCAATT